>CM075499.1:10242500-10425765 GCA_037950675.1 Hypophthalmichthys molitrix | reverse complement strand
TCATTCGTCACGTCTGTAAACAGAAAGGAAGGAGTTCCAGCTAGTAGCTATATCTGAGCTTGTAGTGGATAATTTATAGCCTTTTCTCACAGCAGCTGAAATAGCTAAACTTATCATTTTGATGGCGGATTGTAATCCAGAAAGGTTCAAATGACAATCATTAGTGACAACTGGAGATTTACCCATAACGTTAATCAAAAGCAAAAGACTTCGGACTTTGGAGCGACTACAGAAATTAAAATCTACAGGTAACTCTAATACACACTAAATACACACTCACGCAACGCTTATGTTGTTAACATTAACAATTTGAGAACAAAGTATAACAGTAATAATAATTTGCACGGTTTGGCGCGATCCAAGCTAAGCGATCGTTAGATTTAATCATCATTGGCAGCGCGATTTATTGTAATGCTTTTTTTTCCTCAGAAAAACAAAAGTGGCAGAAATGTTACTTACTTGTTCAGCTGATATTTTCCAGTGAAAATTCTTATATTGGGCATACTTTCAAGACGTAGAATCTGTGATTCTGAAGTACAGTATCCACACCGGTGCAGTGATTGACAGCAAACATTAGATTCATCCGCTGAGGAGTCGTGCCGATGCACAACGCACGTAACAATAACAGTTCCGCATATGACTGCAATTGCAGGTTTCAAACAGAGATGGCGACAAAGAGGAAAAATGCCGAACTGCAGCTTTAATAACTCACTTAATATGTCAAGGTTTCTTGTATATGACTACTCTCTGCCTTCTCTCTGACCTTTAGAATTAAATCATCTGTTTAGCTACTTTACTTTAAGACTTTATGTAAATTACCTCTGTTATGATTGACTAACCTTTTCACTTGTTAAAGGAGTAATAATGTCACTGCTAAGTTGTTAAATACTGGCATTGATATGCAAATGTGGGCCGTCATGTTAATGTTGAAATGTAAATGTGCTCACTTAGGGTGTAAAGTGTGTCATTACTTTTTTCATTTCTTATCCAAAATACAGTTCTCAACCTGTCTGAAATGTAATAATCCACAAATTCTGTACAAGATTGATTATATTTCTAGTTATAAAATGGTTAGTTCCTGTCCTTGATTCCGATTGGTCAATAGCTGTGTTTTATTCACGATAAAACACGGCTATGACCGCTTCACCCAACAGTTCTCTGTATCACTACACAACACCCTTAGCAACCACACTTAGCAATGTAAACTGTATGATCTCAATTGATATTGTTCATTGAAGCTTACTGTAATATGTAGAAGAGTACTGTGAGAAAGAGATTGAGTGAGTGAGTTTATTACCTGCATTCAGATTTAGCATTTTCCTTCAGGTCAGTCCTATGTTCATAATAAAAAATCTGTTTAAATGTCCAATGTATTATCTTGTCCTTTTAACAATTAAGGGGTTTTCCAGTGACTGACAGCGCTAGTCAAAGCATTTGTCAGTTGCGTCTTGTTCCGTGTTCACAACAATTCAGTCTTTTCAATGTAAAAGTCTTTGCTACTGACTGACACACTCATAAAAACAGTCTTTGCCACCATCAAATGGCGTTATAATGTAACTTCTGTTGCTGTTCACGGTCAGGGACTATTTTTTCCGGTGGAAGGAAGGCTTTTAGTGAAAGTTCATGAAAGTTGCATTGATACATATTTTTGGCTTTAATATTTGTATTGTGTGGTAACCATTTTATAAAAGCAATAAGGTACTCGAGGCTTTGCGTCGCGTCGTACCTAACAACGCCCTTCAGCCATGACTTATTCACGATGCAGCACAGCCTCTCGTACCTTATTGCTTACATATACTTGTCTTCAACATGTTTTTTTTTAAATAATTTTATAATAATATATCAAAACAAATAAATAAAACTTGAAATGTGACCAGATTTCAGATCATGATAAAATAGTTGTCATACCCTTAATACTCATAGTTTCAACATTATAACCAAGATAATTGTTTTTTTGGATCTTGGTTTCCATAAATGGTCTGGTTGTATTGTGAACGAGGATGTCTACATACTACACTAAATAATTTTCAAATAGAACAAATCCTATTTTTCATGGTATGTCCCCTTTAAACTGGCCAGCTTAATGAAGCTGTAAAGGCAGAGCAGGTGTTCAGATGCCCATGTTCCGATAAGGGGGGTTAGAGGAGAATAGAGACGCAGTGAAAGCGAGGGCAGCCCTCTTTCTCGCTGTCTCTCAGCAGGGCAGCATTCTCATTAGCAGTGGCTAGAGTAAGGTCACTCCCAGGGCCTCTCTATCATGCTGTGTTCCAGACAGAGAAGCTGGTTCTGGACCGTGTCCAGGAGCCGACAGGGCCTCCACACCAGAGGGCCACCAGGGACAGTCGGCGGAGGCTGAATTTGGCTTTGTTATGAATAGTAGTAAGTAAAAACGTGCTCTTTCTGGGTGTGTTTGCAGGAGAAGAGCTCAGCGCTGCACAGGACCAAACAGCACAAAGAGGTGCCTGGGCCCAGCGCCAACAAGACAAAGTGAGTGGGTTTATACATGTCTTTGTTTACGGTGTGCGTGTGTTTCTGTTTGTTTTGTATGTGTGGGTGAGGGCATTAAAGTTCTTGCTCTGTTGAAAATGTGCCAAAAGTCTGTAAATTGTGTGTGGTTTGTTTTGCCTTGTGGCTTGTCTTATCCCCTCTGGATCTCATTTGCATGTTCTGTTTGGGCATAATGTGCCATATGTTACACAACTTTGTTTGTAAACATGTGTTTATTGCTGTTGGATGTAATTGTCAATTTTAAAGTGCTTTATTTGCATATTATTTCTAGTGAAATTGCATTTCCAAGGCATTGGTAACAATAACAAAATTGTGATGTAATAAAGAAAAAATTAAAATAGGCTAACACTTTATAATGATTTTTTTTTGTGAAAAGTAATTTAAAGGTGCAGTAGGCAATTTCTGAGAAACACTGTTGATATTTGAAATCAACCCAAACAAACACACTACTCACAAAGAATGAACATACAGCACAAAAATGAACATACAGCACACAAAAGTATACAAACAAGAGTTCATTGTTAGTCACCAGCAGCACACCAGCTCCAGACAAACAATAACTCTCAAACCTGTCCTGTTACTATAACATTACAACAACAGCATAACCTGGTTTTGTAAAACACAGCAAAACCAATGTTACTCGCATATGGAGCAGAAACGATGCAATCTGTTTTCAGGCTTTTTTGCTTGGGTTTCTCCTGCACTGGAAAGCTTTTCTAATATTAACGTGGGTCCTAAAGCTCTTGCCTGATCAAAACCCTTCTTTTTCCAGTGCTATTCCTTTGACTTTTTCCTCTTTTGTAATGTCTCTCAGCCATCTCTCTTTCTACAGTCTTTCTTCAAATCTCCTTCTTGCTCACTGTCTTTTCTCCCCCATCATGAGCAGACATGCCCCCTACCGCTGATTGGCTGTAAGTGTGTTGTGCTGCTCGGTTCAATCCACAGCTAGCATTGCTTAGAAATTGTTTACTGCATCTTTAAATGAAAAGTTCAACCATAGATGAACATTTTGTCACTTATTCAGCTTCATGTAGTTTCAAACTAGGGGTGTTGCAATATACCAGTATGTATGATAACCATGATATTTAAAAGAGTACTGCATACTTTCAAAGCCATAGTTTCACTTCAGCCCAAAACGCTGTCATAACCAATCTGGGATGTTAGGGATGAATTTGACTAATAGCATAATTCATTTATTTATTTAGTCCAAATTCCTGCAGATATTGCAATAATATTGTCGTCATGAATTTTTTTTTGGCCATGATAATTGTGTAGTGAAAATCTGATCTTGTGACAGCCCCTATTTCAAACATGTCATTTCTTTCCGCTGTGAAATCACAAAAAATGAAAGGAGACTAAATCTAGTGAATATGATTTTGAGGCCACAAAAGTATGTACTTATGTATGTAAAGTATGTATGTAGTAAGCTCAAGCGACCTTGAGCTATGGAAATAAAAATTTCTTCTAAATAAAACTTCTTCTACTGTGCTAGAGTGCTTATGGTGGGATTTTTGTCATTTTTGGAGCTAAACTGCCCGAGTCACCATTTTCATGTGTTTGCATGGAAAAAAGCGTGAACTTAAAATGAAAATTTCTTGGTGTTCAATGGAAGAAAAAAAAAATTATAACCGCATCAGGGTAAATGAAGAATTAAATCAGTTAAATCAAAAATTAACATTTTTGGGTGAACTAATCAGCTAGTTCAACCAAAAATGTTAATTTTTGATTTAATTGATTTAATTCTTCATTTATCCTGATGCTGTTATATTTTTTTTTCTCTTATTAAACATAAAATATTGCTTAACAGAGCAGTAGTTGAAAATTCAAGATTTCAATGTATAACTCTTTAAGTGTAAATAAATTTATGATCTGTTAACCATTAATGTTTTATTTGTTTATGACTTTAATGGACTTTAATTTCCACTGGGCTTTGATGAACATTACAAACACATTACACAGAAAACGAATACATATGGTGTTCAAAACGTCTGGATGAAAAGAAATTGTTTGGGGGCATGTTCATTAAGAATGAACAGTTCATTATTGTTTTATGTGTGTGTCGATGGAGTAATGCTCAGTTAATGTGTGTGTGTGTGTGTTTGTGTGTGTGTGGAGGCAAGGGTTTATGGTCCCTGCTGTAATGTGTCTATAAAAATTATTCCTGCCCAGCCACTCTGGATCCTACAGGAGCTGGTAGCTTTGTGTGTGAGTGTGTGTTTGTGTTCTTTATGCTTGTTGTAATGGAAAATGTGAGTGTATTTGTTGCTTCCCTTCTCCTACCCCCACTAACTTCCTTTCTTTCTTTCTTTCTTTCTCCATCTCTCTCTTTCTCTCTTTCTCTCTTTCAGCATACATACATCAGAGAGCCAGCAGGAGTTCTTCAGAATGCTGGATGAGAAGATTGAGAAGGTGAGGGTTGGAGGAAAAAAAACAAGGCACAGAAGTAAAGGAGGGAGCAGATGGGTTAGAGATTAGAAAAGTGCCACTGTACAAGAAACCACTGTTCTATGGACTACTCGTTTATCTAGATTGTGACATTTAGACTAGATTGCACATGGCAAAATGACAAGACATCGACTGTCTGGTACTTCCTGTAGACCTCTGGAGATAAAATGATATATTTATGGCTCTGCTTTTTTCCATTACTTCCTCCTTTCTCTCTCCCTCTCTTATCTATCTTTATGTCTCTCTTGAGGTCTGAGATCAGTTGGTCTGAAATGGATGAAATCTAAACATATTAGATTTTGTTTTAATAAGTTGAAACAGGGTTACGTAAAGGCTGTAGGGCTTTGTTCACACTGCAAAAAAATCTAAATTGTTTTTCGAACCATTTAGGGCCAGCTATCCACATTGTCATTTCATAAGTGATGAAATCGGATTGTCAGTATTCTGTATATCTACACTGAAATGAAATACATTTTCAAAAATATAATTTTAAACACTTCAAACTACATATAGATGTGGTTTGGATCAGGTTTGTAAAAATCAGATTGTGGTGGGTTTTGTTTTTGTTTTTTTTTGTTTCATTACATGTGGTGTATGTGAGCGAGAAACAGATTTTCCAAAAAAAATACATATAATTTTGTGTTTTGTTTTGTTTGGATACTGTCTCAACAAAGCCTAAGCTGGTTAGTTAGCCTGGTTAGTTTTGAGATGTTATTTTAACACCTAACCAGACATGACAGGATTCCAGCGATAAGCAATTTGTCTTTCCACATTGATATTGAAGATGCTCAATGCAATCACAATCAGCCAATCAAAACAGTGTGTGAACCTTATCCAATGCACTGTGCTGCTTAAAACAAACATGTTTATATTTTCATGATTTCTCTGAATTGAATGATATTTATAGTTTTCCAATTTAAACTTGATCAGCTTGCACTACAATATCCAATGCTTCTCAGCTTCCACAATCAGTCTTTCTTCGTCCATGTTTGATGTTTAATATTCATGAGGAACGAGATTTTGGTCCAATGAGTTTTTTTTTATGAGTGGCATTACCCGGTGACTTACAAAATGAAGTGTTGCTACTATTTAGGACAAACTCAAATGCCAAAATTGTATTTCTTTTCTTTACCTGTGTCTCTCTCTCTCTCCATATTTACCAGGGGCGGGACTACTGCTCCGAAGAGGAGGACGATGTAACATAGCAGAGAGGTGCCAGATCTTGCCAGAGATGGAAAGGAGAGAAATTGTGAACTCAAATCAGTGTTTCCTATGTCTGTAACACTGTCAGTCTGAGAGCGAGTGTGCGTGCGAGTGCGTGAGAGAGTGTGCTTGTGAGAGCGAAAGAACGCAGGACTTTTCCTCATAGGCTGTTTGCACCCTTGACCCCTTCTCCTCTCTTGGGGTTGCCTTGCTTGGAGATCTAGATGGTTTTGGGTGAAGAAAGAACAGCTTGATTGATGTATTATCAACACAGACTCACTCTGACGTGAAATGAGGACCCCCCCACCCCCTATCCTCTCCGCTCTTGTCCTCCTACGGCCAGCATTGAATTGGCCCCTTCCACCGCCTGGCTGTGACGGAGCCATTGGAGAAAGAGAGAGATTATGTTGGGGAAAGCGAGAAGCCCCTCCCAGTCTTTGGTTTAAGTGACAAGCCAGAGAAGAAAAAAACTGACAAATGGAGGAACGAGAAGAGAGCTTACGAACATCCTCTGGAGATAGTGGGGAGTGAATGTAAAGATGGAGTGTTGTGGGTTTTGGGGGGGAGAGGGGATTGAACAAGAGAGATATTTTATTAAGAGCGACTATATGAACGAATGATTATTTTGATATTTTAATAAGAGAGATGTGGGACGTTTTTGAACATTTGATCTGGACTCCTACGTTTTGAAGGACTTTTTTTTTTTATTTTATTTGCTGAGGTTTATTTGATTGTTCCATAAATGTGTTTGTTTTTTTTCTCTTATTGCTTAGATCAGACCTCCTAAAGCTTGTGCTATAAAGGTCAGGGCTGTGCAGTGACCCCATAACACACTCGCTCACACACTTACACACACACACACACACACACATGCATAGAGAAAGACTTCAAGCTAAAATAATCACCACACCCTCTTTCCACACACAATTTCTGACTTCTATTTCTATATCCTGCCATTATTTGTAAAGTTCTCACAAAATGGACGGAAATAGTCACACTAGTTACCAGCAGTTACCCCCACACACATCCAAATATATCCCTTACAGCCACCCGTTAACAGACAGCATTTAACTTAAAGATCTGTATTGACTTTATGCTGCCCTTTAATACAGGTAATGGACTGTGATGAAGAACTGGTTGTCTGTTTTTTTTTTTTGTTTGGTTTTTTTTTGTGTTTCGATGGCTGTGTTTGTGTTAATCTGTGTCAGAGAGCCAGGTCTGACTGTGTTAATCGTTGTCAAACGGGTGAAATGTTTGTCGTAGACCTGTGTATGTTTAGCAACAGTGTTTACCTCTGTTCCTCACCCTGCCTTTCTCACTCAGTAGTATTTAGTCGTGTTGGCTAAAATGCATCTGGTTGTCAGCCTGTACACTTACAATTCATGGAGACCACCAAACCAGTATGAGGTGAGGTGGGGTGGGGTCACTTTGATTACACAGCGCTGGCCAAGCATCTGTCATTATAATTACTGGATTGAATCCTTTTTAAATTTTATTTTCAATGTTTTCTTTTTCTATTAAAATATAAGGCACAGGAGCTGTTGTTTCTGTTTGTGTGCTGTATCGCCGATTAATTGGTTGGTTGGTGTGTGTGTCCTGTGTAGGTACGTACTGCTTTGCTGACATCATTAATCCATTCTAGCGTCATATTTCCTGTTGGTGGTCTGACTCATAACGTTAAAAATACTTAGTGGTTTCTGGGGTCGAATTTCCAATGCAAAAATGTGCAGATTGCATTTCCACCATGAGTTAAAATAATACACGTTGCAAATATTTAACCATATTATTAAAATAGCTGTCCAACGTCACGTCTTTTCGGAGAATCCACATAAAGACGAGACATTAGAAGGGGTTAACAAACCAAAGCATATGTTCGTTTTATTTTTACTCACTTGTTGTGGATTGTCTCCACCTGGAGGGTGAAGAGCGGAACTACATTAAAAATGTTTAGCTAATATGTGTAAGGATAATACGATTTAAAGGGTTAGTTCACCCAAAAATGAAAATAATGTAATTTATTGCTAACCCTCATGTCGTTCTACACCCGTAAGACCTTCGTTCATCTTCGGAACACAAATTAAGATATTTTTGATAAAATCCGATGGCTCAGTGAGGCCTCTCTTAAGAGCAAAGCAATTGAAACTCTCAAGGTTCATAAAGGTACTAAAAACATATTTGAAACATTTCATGTGAGTTCAGTGGTTCTATCTTAATATTATAAAGCGACAAGAATACTTTTTGTGAGCCAAAAATAAATAAATAAATAATGACTTTTCAACAATATCTAGTGATGGCCGATTTCAAAACACTGCTACAGAGCTTTACAAATCGAATCAGTGGATCGGAGTGCCAAAGTCACGTGATGTCAGCAGTTTAGCCGTTTGATAGGAGATCCGAATCACTAATTCAAAAGCTTCATGAAGCAGTGTTCTGAAATCGGCCCATAACTAGATATTGAAAAGTCGTTACTTTGTTTTTTGGCTTTGCTCTCAATAGAGGCCTCACTGAGCCATCGGATTTCATCAGTGATATCTTAATTTGTATTCCGAAGATGAACGAAGGTCTTACGGGTGTAGAATGACATGAGGGTGAGTAGCCTAATAAATGACATCATTTTCATTTTTGGGTGAACTAACCCTTTAAGATTTGACTTTTTTTGTATTGAACATCATGACTTTAGGCTGAATTTCTCTCTCTCTCACACACACATAAATAAAGAGAAAGTGAATATTTTAGATAATGTTTGGTCACTATTTCGTTCCCTTTAATCATATTTTTGTCTGTCTTTACTTGTATTTTTTTTTTTTTAGTGGTTTTGTACCTAATTATTTAATATTAAATTATGACTAAATAATTACACACAATATTCCCCCTCTCTCCATATCATGTAATGAAACCTGAATACACAATATTGTATAACACAATGTTAAATGTAGTTTTAGATGTTTTAACATTTTACATCACTGGACACTTCAGGGCATTAAGATATTCTGATAGCAATAGGATCCCCAAAATATAATGAATTACAGCCAATAATTGAAGAACTATTCTTATAAATTATGTATGGATGCGTGTGTATATATAGTATAAGGACAGTTTGTGCTATACTGTATTTTGCACAGAATTTTAAAAAAAATCTGCGCAAAATCTGTGATAATTTGAGAGAAAGAAAGATCGGCCTTATTACTGACAACCGTAAATCTCATATACTGTCCGTTTATATAACATTGTCACATTACACATGCATAACCTATGGTTATTTCAAAGGGTTTCTCTGCCTTGTACAGTTCTAACAGTATCTGCAGAGAAGAGAAAAACAGTATGGTCAGGAATATGGGCAAAGACAATATTTTTTCCACTGTGAGGTAAAACCCAGTAAATCCCTTCTCATGTGAATGCTGCCTCAGAGAACAACATGTTCTGGAAGTTTGGCTGTGTTTTCTCTCTCAGTTGGTATGCTGGTGTGACATGATTAAGTGAGTTTTACCAGGCTAAGCTAGTATACTGGTGGTGGTTGTTGCTCTCTAGTTTAGAGGATAGTGGTGGGTGGGAATGGAGCAGAGTGTGTTATGGTTGGTTTTTGAAGTGGTTTTGAATGATAATTTTGTAAGGTGTGTGTGTGTGTGTGTGATAGCATCTGGTGTGTAGGAGAAGTGGAAGAAAGGAAGATCTGATATGAGAGTGAGAGAGTTGGGTTTAGCCCTGTGAGAGCTCTGGCTTGGTTGTCATTCTACATTGCCAACATGAGCTCACAGCAATTACATCTAACTCAATCCAGCAGGCCTCTCTTATACCCTCCTCCCCCTGTTCTGTTTTCTCTCTCCTCATTCTGCACATATATCTCTTTTTTCCCTTCCCATCCCTCTCTTCTCCTCCATTATACATTTCCTACATGCCTGCTTTTAACTGTATAGGAACCCCTTATAATTGTGATCCATTACTGTTTTAATTATAAACTCTCTGCCATTCACTCATCTTTTTAAAAACATTCCCACCAGAACTTAAACTGGCCTCTTTAAAAACTCGCTTTCAACACTGAATTTACTATAAGCTGTCACCTGCACTGACAGAAAGCACAACCACTTTCCTTGAATTATGAAGTAAAATTTGGCTACTCTGGTGTTGAGGGCCACAGCAGCTGCCTGATCCAAACTTCTCACATGTTTTGGTGGCGTAAAATATTGTGCTAACTGTCAGAATAATTCAATTTGATGTGAGATTTTGAACCAGACATGGAAGTAGCAGACGGAAACCAGGTTTACACCAGCCAGAGCTCTGAGCCAGACTGCTGCATTGTGCTCATAGTTTTTCTGTCAGCCATAAGAAAATCAGCCGTTTCTATGTTGCAAAATCCAGATACATGCTTAAGCTGGGTAAACGAATTTCAGCAGGCTAACCGCACAAAAATGATATCTGAATGCTAAGTGGCATTAAAAGATAAAAATAACTTTTAATGTAAAAGACTCGCTCATTTTAAACTTTGTTCCTCCACTTTTAAACACTAGGGGTCGCCATAAGATCAAATGTACTTGTTTTAATCAGCGCAACGAAATGCAGAAGTCAGATGTCCCTCAGGTAGGGTACAGGGGCGTCAGTTGGGTATGGCGACTGCCATACCTTGGCTGCCTGGTCAAGTCAATGCAACTTATATAATTTTATTAACTGCATGCAGGATTAACGGAGTTATATTACTTATGTGTAAAATATAATTTGTATTTTTAAATAAAACATAAAAGTAAGTAAATTAAAGCTTATTTTTTAAAGGATAATATTTGACTGCGCTGCCAATGTGTCTATTCACAACGTGATTTTGCAGCGTTGAGTATTGTAGCCAATCACAGGGATTTCTGTTGAAAATATGACCAATCAGATGTTTAAGTTACTGGTTGTCCTAACCAGCCGCGACGATTCTGTTTTAGAAAGGTTTCTGTTTTTTGCGAAGACGGCTGGACAACAACACAAAGTATGGCAATGTTAATCTCAGGTAATGTTTGTGCTTTATTTAATGTTGAAAGCGTGTAACGTGACTTTGAATATCATTTAGTGTTTCCAGCTTTGTAGCCAAAGATAATTCACCTTAGATATTGAAATTAAACAAATGGACAGTAGGAGTAAAATCTTCGCGTGGCAGGGGGAGCTGCCACGGGACCTGCCACCGTTATATGCGCCTGCCACGGGACCTGCCACCGTCTTGCGCGCCTGCCACGGGACCTGCCACGGTTATATGCGCCTGCCTCGGATCCTGCCACAGTTATATGCGCCTGCCTCGGATCCTGCCACGGTTATATGCGCCTGCCTCGGGACCTGCCACCGTCATGCGCGCCTGCCACGAGACCTGCCACGGTTATATGCGCCTGCCTCGGATCCTGCCACGGTTATATGCGCCTGCCTCGGGACCTGCCACCGTCATGCTCGCCTGCCACGGTTATATGCGCCTGCCTCGGGACCTGCCACGGATATATGATGCATATATGATATATGCCGATTGATGCATGCGTGCAATCCTGCTCTTATGTACCTATTTATCATCTTAACTTATATTTTATTCGCTCTTTTTGTCCATAATGGAGCGCGTCTCGTGGCTCCTACTAGCGTCGCGCCTGCCTCAAGATCTCTCACTGTTTATAGCTACCAGACACTCTGATTGATGCACGCGAGCTAACGGATAGATAAATAAGAGCAGGATTGCACTATTTGTCATCTTAACTTATATTTTATTCGCTCTTTTTGTCCATAATGGAGCGCGTCTCGTGGCTCCTACTAGCGTCGCGCCAGCCACAGCTTAGCGTCGCGCCTGCCTCAAGATCTCTCACTGTTGATAGCTACCAGACACTCTGATTGATGCACGCGAGCTAACGGATAGATAAATAAGAGCAGGATTGCACTATTTGTCATCTTAACTTATATTTTATTCGCTCTTTTTGTCCATAATGGAGCGCGTCTCGTGGCTCCTACTAGCGTCGCGCCTGCCTCAAGATCTCTCACTGTTTACAGCTGCCTTAATCTGATACACTGGGACAAAGTTGGTTTGACGTTGGACGTTCAATATTCGCAAATTTAGGGACCGTCTCAAAGTTACATACGACATTGGTATACACGTTTCTAACTTTAATAGCATTTGAAGAGAATGACTTAGTCATAAAACCAACTGTAAAGTGTTCATCTAGGTCTCACTTATTGTGCACTCCTTTTAGATTTTTTTATATTTATTAGAGATGCACCGACACTAAATTTCTCCACCAATACCGATATCTGATTATTAAGAGTGATATCTGCCGATACCAATAACGATATTGATAGTTTGGGGGTTCTACCTTTTATACATTCTTTAAATTAATGATAATTTCATAATGATTAATAATTATATTTTTAATTATTACATTTTGAAGGAAGTGCAAATAAAAACTTTATTCTCTCCATTTTATCAACTTATTTCAAAGTAACTGCTATCAGTTATAAAACATTACTCAATTTAATATTAACACATTAAATTCTGAAGATTAAACGAATATTTCTTAATTTTCTGAATGTTATTAATTCATATAATGACTGTTAATATTGAACATCATTGATTGACAGGATATATTGACCCTGATTATTGGCTGTTTTTAAACTATCAACCGATAGCCGATGGTGTGAAAATTAGCTTTTATTGGCCAATATATAGGTGCATCTGTAATATTTATTACAATAAACTGTCAAATCATATGTAAAAATTGTTATTTTTCACTACTGTAAATGAGCTCATACACAAAATATGTCATCATTTTGAAGCTCAATAGCATTTGTAGAGAATAGCAGATATAGCTTCTACGGAACTGTTAGATATGCTATATAGCATAACTGATAAATAAATAAAAAATTAAATAAATATATAAACAGTCATTCAATAATTCATCCCTTTGCCGCCTAGAATGCTATGTTTACATATGATTTTATAGTTTATTTTGATAAATATAAAACATGTAAAATGTGTACATTATAGTTAATGTGTACATTACAGCACCTAGGTGAACACTTTTGGTTTTATGATTCAAGTCATTCAGTTCAAATGCTATTAAAGTTAGAAACGTGTATACCAATGTCTTATGTAACTTTGAGACGGTCCCTAAATTTGCGAATATTGAACGTCCAACGTTAAACCAACTTTGTCGCAGTGTATCAGATTAAGGCAGCTGTAAACAGTTAGAGATCTTGTGGCAGGACCGACGCTAAACTGTGGCAGGCGCGACGGTAAGATGTGGCTGGCGCGACGCTAGTAGGAGCCACGAGACGCGCTCCATTATGGACAAAAAGAGCGAATAAAATATAAGTTAAGATGACAAATAGTGCAATCCTGCTCTTATTTATCTATCCGTTAGCTCGCGTGCATCAATCAGAGTGTCTGGTAGCTATAAACAGTGAGAGATCTTGAGGCAGGCGCGACGCTAAGCTGTGGCTGGCGCGACGCTAGTAGGAGCCACGAGACGCGCTCCATTATGGACAAAAAGAGCGAATAAAATATAAGTTAAGATGATAAATAGATACATAAGAGCAGGATTGCACGCATGCATCAATCGGCATATATCATATATGCATCATATAACCGTGGCAGGTCCCGAGGCAGGCGCATATAACCGTGGCAGGTCACGAGGCAGGCGCATATAACCGTGGCAGGTCTCGTGGCAGGCGCGCATGACGGTGGCAGGTCCCGTGGCAGGCGCATATAACCGTGGCAGGTCTCGTGGCAGCTCCCCCTGCCACGCAAAGATTTTAGTCCCTCTCCAAATGGAAGCAAGAACGTTCAAACTGTGAACAAACAAGTGTATTCTATGACAAAGATTGTTTAAGTAGCTCAGTATGTATTTTTAATGTTTAAATGGTGTAATCTTTGTGAATTTGATTATGTAATTTACTTAGCAATTTCCTTGCAAGTGCCATCAAGTTTAATCTCTGCTGCCATGCAAACGCCGCGAGAGCCCGCCCACAGTGTGTTCTGATTGGTTGTGGTTTTTGATTGATTGACTTTTAGTTTTACAAATGAGGAGAATCTTTGTAGGATGAACAAAAATGTTAACTATAAAAATAACACTTAAATTGGATAATATTCAGACTTTTGAGCTTTGAAGTGCTGGAAAAAGTTGTGTGAAGAAAGTGGGCTGTCACGTCGAGGGAGTAAGATTGTATGACGTCATCAGGGTCTGCCACAGAGACAGAGCGACACGCGTCATAATCTGAAAACAGTCCCAATTGACTTTATATTGCGTGAGGCTGCCTCCTTGTCATTTCTGGCTTATAACAAAAAATAGAACAATGTCTAAAAGCTGCTGTGTGACAAGGTGTACAGCAAACAAGCTAAAAAACCCAGAACTAAGTTTTTATAAGCTGTCGACCCCAAAAAAAACGAATGTTTAAGGACACAAAAGTGGATACGGGCAGTGAGACAGATCGCAACGGGTCATATTACTATAAGAAATACACTGGAGGGGAACGTATTCGGCGACAGGTGAAATAATTCTTTGACATGGTTAAAAATAATTAATGGTTTGTTTTTGTTTGTTTGTTTAGCATATGTTGTCGCCGATTACGTTCCACTCCAGTGTATTTCTCATAGTAATATGACCCCTTGCGCTCTGTCTCACTGCCCGTATCCACTTTTGTGTCCTTAAACATTCGTTTTTTGGGGTCGACAGCTTATAAAAACTTAGTTCTGGGTTTTTAGCTTGTTAGCTGTACACCTTGTCACACAGCAGCTTTTAGGCATTGTTCTGTTTTTTTGTAATAGGTCAGAAATGACAAGGAGGCAGCCTCACGCAATGCAAAGTCAATGGAGACTGTTGGATTGTTTTCCCCCCCGGTGGGCGTGGTTTTCAGATTATAATAAATGCGCTCTGTCTCTATACCCTGGCTTTTGTTGAAATGACGCCACTAAGAAAATGCACTGCTGTAATCGTATTTCGCGCCCAAATGCCATATTTGCTACATTTATTATTTAGCTACTAACAATAGCTACAACTTACTACTTGGTATTCGCCAAAAAGTGAAATTATTTGGAATGTCAAAAAATATGAAAGCAGTTTGAATGGGATTCCAGCGCGTGCAGGGAGCAGCAGCTGTAGTGAATTCGATAATGACGTCATGTCTGAACTCTCAGAAGTGTTGGGATATACGACGAGACTCGAATGGAATGAGATCGAGCACCCGACAAAGAAATTAAATGAGTAATGAGGAAAGAATGGAGAAAAGGGGATATAAAGAGCTCTGGCAAACAGCGTTTCAAGTGCCAAAATAATAAATAAACAGTTATATATTATTTCATTGTTAAAGGTAGGCTACATAATAAAATAAATATAGGCTACTCTAAAAAAATAATGCTGGGTTAAAACAACCCAAGTTGGGTTAAAAATGGACAAACCCAGCGGTTGGGTTAAATGTTTGCCCAACGTGCTGGGCAGTTTTAATCCAACTATTGTTTAAAAAATTGCTGTACTGCTGCTTAAAATGAATCCAAAATAGGTTGGAAATTAAAAATCAGACACATAATTACTAGATGCAACAATAGGCTAATAATCAAAAGGTGAACATTTATTAATAAGCAATTTCATAAATTATTCGGCTATTGTTTAATTATTATTAATTGAACGTATTAATAAATGTTAATTTATTAAACATATAATAAATGTTAATTTATTTAAGCAAGCAATACAGTAATTTTTAAACAATAATTGAGTTAAATAACGACCGACACAGCAGATTGGGCAAACATTTAACCCAACCGCTGGGTTTATTCATTTTCAACACAACTTGGGTTGTTTGCAGCATTTTTTTAGAGTGTATGATTTAGTGTATGAATTCATTGGGACACTTTTTGCCATTGAGATGACTTGGGAAAAAGTTTCCCAATCAATCTGCACTTCCTCAGTAATAGAGTGAAAAAGTGTGTGTGTGTGTGTGTGTGTGTGTTTGTGTGTGTGTGTAACTTTAGATCTCATCCTCTGATCTGCTCCCCACTGATCTGTCCTGGTGAAGGGTCTGAAAATCTGGAGGAGGCAACCCACTTTCTCAAAGGTAACCTGTGCACTCTAAACCTCTCCACCTCTCTCTACTCCTCCTTACCCACCCTCTCTGTCTTTCAGCCTCCCATTCACTCACATACCCCGTTCAGGTTGTGACTGCGGTGTCCATCAGGCAGAGATGCCGGCTGAGGGATTCGTGATTGTAGCTGTGATTTGCGCTCTGATGGCGCAAAACTGCCGTGGCGAACTTATGGCTCACGTGCAGGACCTGAATCCCGTGCCCGAATCCTCTCTGCTTAAACCCAAAGTCATGATCGCGATTTTGGCTCGGAACTCGGCGCATAGCCTGCCGTACTACTTAGGCTGCATCGACCGCCTGGACTACCCAAAGGACCGGATTGCGATATGGTGAGAATCTCCAAAACTGGGCTTTTGTGTAGTGTTGCTGTTGAGGACGTGTAATGTGTGTGTGAGAGATGAGATGGTTTGCTTTTGCAGCAAGTGTGGTGGTTGAAAACTGAGAAGGTCGTGTACATAGTGGAGTTATTGTGGAGCGCGCGCAGGTAAGGTTTGGTTAATGAAAACCTTCTGGCTGATAGAGGAACAGAGACGCCGCTGTCTGCGTGAAGCAGACCTGTTAAAGCGGTTTTACTACGCTGTCCACGCGTGTGAGCAAGGATTTAATTACATGTTAAATGAAGATGAAAGACATTTGCTGGCTAAGCAGCATGTCCTGTTGGGTTTCTTTATAATTAGAGTGCAAATTGTTACTTTTTAAAATTACATTTAAAGAGAATTTCTGTCAGCACAATTTTCTAGGCGCAATCAGTTGACTTTTGTATCGAGTTAACCGCCCCTACCGTCCGTTAACAATCTTTAACTTTTATGTGACATATACTTGTAATATGGGAATGCGTAATAATCAGTAAATAAAATGTGAAAAGTAATGGCAGTTTATGTTTTGTACCGTCCGAAACATGGCGAACTTCCCAAGCGAACGAATGCTATTACTGATCAGGGGTGCGTTTCCCGAAAGCATCGTTAGTCAGCTATGTCCCATTGAACTCTATTGGGAACGACGGAACTTGCGACCATAGTTAGCTTTGGGAAACGCATCCCAGGCCTATATTTATTTGCTCTAACTAGTAAACTTTTGTTGTTACTGAAATGTTATTTGAAAACGCTGGTGAAACGAATATAGGCCTACACTACAAACTTCTTCATAATTATATGAATAGCTATCCCCCACCCCAGGCCTATTTGTCAATAAATACAAGGAGTGTTTGCCTCTGTCCCTTTCCTGCTTTGTTTCTAATCTTAATTATATGTTACTACAGATGAACATAATCTAGGAACTGTCCTCACTTCCCTTTAGCTTTACCAAGGGTAAACAGCTGATTTACATTTCTAGCCAAATCCATTGAATGGAGGCACATGCACAGCTTTTATTTCAGCTCCCTCCCTTCTCTAATGCCGCTATGCTCCACCATCCGAGCGGAACTGCTTTGAGTTTGAGAACTTTTAGTTCCACGTGTTTGGGCTGGGATTAGACTCCACTCCAGTGTTATGACTTAGTGTTTTACCACTTTTCCTCGATTTCTTTTGGCAGGAGTGTTCTGAATGAAGCAAGTACTTATGATGTGAATCCTTTTGTAAATTGTTTGAACTATAGCTAATTAACCAATCACCTGTAAAAAATTTTGTTCTGACAGTTTTTTATTTTTATTTATTCGGTATTAAAATTAAAGTTGTGATGAAACAGAAGTAAGGACAAATCTTTTCTTCATATTGTGATGTACATCCGAGTGAAACAAAAAAGAAAAAATAAGAATGTAGGCCGGGGATTTGGTTCTATGCATTGGTTGTTGATTGGAGCGTGATAAGTAGGTGTTGCAATCAAAAGTGAATGCAGATTAATGCAAGCTTTTAAAACTTCTACATATGTCACCAGAGAGAAGTCCGTCATTTTCACCACAAGGTCCAGTTATGACATTTTGAGTAACATTACTATAAAAAGCATGAATAGATTGTTCACAGTAAGATATATAACATGCATTTAGAAAATAGGGTGAATTTTCATTTCAAGCCAACTTTAATGAATTAGCTGTCTTTGAACATTTATGTTTGTATGCGCACTATCAGGAAAACCTTCAGAAGTTTACTGAACAAACGGAGCAGTCAAATGAAAGAATGCGGGGAATTGGGGGAAGAAAGGATGGAGAGAGACAGAAAAGAGCAGGGGAGGGGCACTGTTGAAAATGACACAGGGGCACCACGAGTGGCCTAACAATCCACATTCCATCCCTATTGACCATGTGCACAGGTCACTCACTACGACATCTCTCTCTCCCACTTTCTCTTCTCTGGTTTCTTATGGAAGTATCTCAGATTGGATCAGAGACTGTATAAGGTGGAGGAGACGTTTTTAACTAGAATTTACATGTGCATTAACTCAACTAGCCTGAAAAATACTGTTAAATAGCATAATTAGTACAGAATAAGCAACATTACAGTACAGTTTCATTGCTGAAATTGCTGTTATAGCCAAGATGGCCACCAAGTGCACTGACTTCCCTTAAAGTCGACATTAAATAAAAATTCACTTAATGTTTAATGCAGTGTTATTGATCTTACTGTGAACAGTTCCATGCATGTTTAATTTTTTTGACCTCATAATTCTTAATCAATATGTCATAACCTGATCTTCCAGTGAAAAGACAGACTTTTCTCTGCTGATGTATGCAGGACTTCTCCAATTAATTAGTCCACTTAAACCCCAGCCAGTGTTACCAAGTCCGCTGTTTTCCTATGGAATTGGGCTACTTTAACACTGTTTAACCCTTTATAACAATCGACTACAAGCATGCATTCAGATCTGCCTCTGTCCAATCAACCAGTGAATAGCACCAAATCCCAGCCCTACACTTTTTTTCTTCTTTTTTTTTCAATTATCCGTTTCACTCAGATGTACATCACAATATGGAAGAAAAGATCTGACTCTACTTTTGTTACATCAACTTTAAAGGGGCCATGATCACAGTTTCTGCGATCGACTGGCTTTAGCATGAACAAAGCTACTGTAATTTTGAGGTGAATTGTGAGTGCAAATAGAAGAGACAGAGAGGACAATCTCATCTGACAGTGTCTTGATTAATGGCCCAGACAGTCTTAAGTAATACAGTGAATCCAGCGTCATGTTCCCTAGAGGCACAGTCCTGTAATTAGTGAAACGGCGTTCAAGCTAATGGCGCTACCGCAGCTTTTGACATAAGCTAAACATGACTGATCAAGTTACAGTCAGATTTATTAAACACAGACTCGTTTATGAGAGCTGACTGCTCTTTTGTTTCTGTCTACTAGTCTTATCAGTATGATATGATTTTCTCGACAACCATGCAAGAACTTTCCCTTTAAACTCAGGTGTTCGTTCCAGCAGTTATGATGCTGTTGTTGAGGAATGCTGGGCATTTTGGCAAGTTAAATAAAGCATGGTGAATAAAACAAAGGACTTGAGAAAAGGATAGAGATATGTTGGGTATTGATCTGAAGGAGATCTGTAAATGATCCTATGTTTATTTCATTACAGCTGTAAGTGTTTGTGTTTTTATTAGGTTTACGTGAGAGTTTCTGTAAATCAAAAAGACGCAGTGTCAGTTCAGTGGGGTCTAAAGCCTGACTTGAACTTTTCTGCCACTCTCCTTCAGTATTCTTTTCAACATGTCCAGTACCAGTTTCCTCCTATTCCAACAATGGTTACGTCCATTTAGTTGTCCATCCAATCCACTCAAACTCAGAAGGCATCAACTAGACAGGGGTTCAAGAGTAGAGGAACAATATTGCACAAAAGTCCAGAAGGCAGGACGATTGCTGGATTTAGTCACGGCTGTCTAGAGTCGAGCTGGAGAAGTAGTTTATTGGTGTTCAGTGAGTTGAGTTAGGGCAGGTGACCAAATAATCTGCGTGATACTGTTATGTAAAAATGTAATGGTTAAAAAAGCCATGTAATACAATAGACTGTGTCAGGACTGAATAAATTAATAATTTAACTCAAGACGCTGGTCGTATGTCATATCACATTCTAGACCCAAACAGAATCTCTACTGATGTCTAGTAAAAATGAGCAGTGTATTCTGAGAAAATGTTTTGCAAAAGTAAATAAATAAAAATTATATAACAATATATTTTTTATTTTAATTTAAGCTAGTCTAGATGGCTTTTAATAACTTATTTTAGAAAATTGTATATTTAATTATATAAAATTTTATATATATATATATATATATATATATATATATATATATATTTTTTTTTTTTTTTTTTTTTTTTTTTTTTTTTTTCTTGCAACTCTGGAGTGATTATTCCCATGGCTCAGCTGATTTACTCAAAATATTGTGTGGTCCAGTGCAGCTGCTATTGAGATGTTTGGGAGATACTCTCTCTCTCCAGGTATTAGATAGACTTCCTTGGGTCTGACGCTCAAACTGAGAGACTTTTGTCTCAGTCACAGTTGTTTTAGGTTGTCCCAAATGGCGCACTTGCCTCAAGATCCGAGGACAAAAAACATGTGTGAAGCAAGCAGCTCTGCAGTGACATATTTTAGTGAATAACTAGGTATTTCGAGGTAACAGAGGTTTGTGTTGTTGCAGTTTTAGTGCTGTCTGCTAGATTCATCCTTCTGGTAAACCACTGGGATGACTAACATTGTCTACACAGCAAGCAATCCGTCTATCTGTCTGCCTCTCACTGTTTCAGTCTTTTTCTCTCACCACTTTTCTCATTTTTTACTGTCTATTTGTCTTTCTCTTGTTCTTTGCATAAACACATATCACATACTTTTTCCACATTGTAGCTGATGTGTTTATATTGTCAAGAAGGTGCGGTAGCGTGTCTGAGTTCATGTGAATGTTTGATAAAGAGAATAAGAGAACAACGAGTCATTGAAAAGCTGATAAAACTATAATGGATGGAACGTTTACAGTCTCTGAGGCTGTACTGTAGTATGCAGCTGTATCAACTTAAATGTATTTGTACTTTTAATGAGAATGTGATTATGTACTTGTAACTTGATTATGTATTGGTTCTTGGCATAAATTGCTGTTGTCAGCAGGGATGAACAGGCCTCATACTCTATAGTAGGTGTGTTTGTGTGTGACATGGCAGAGCTGTGTTGACAGAGGATGGCTGGAGGAATTTGAGTGCAGCAAAGGTTTCACAAGCCCTTTTGCCCCCTCCTCAATATACAGAGCCAGGGAGCCACGTCAGCCCATGCATGATGGGGGGAGAGCCACTGGAAAGCAAACACACACACGCACACGATGGGCTTTTGTGTTTTGTGGGGATTTCCATTGACATAATGATTTTTATCCTGTACAAACTTTACATTCTGTCCTCTAACCCTAAATCTACCCCTTTACAAAAAACATTCTGTATTTTTACATAAAAGAAGAATAATTTAGTATGATTTATAAGCTTTTTTCTTCATATGGGCTAAAATTTGTCCCCACAATGTCAAATATTTGGTCCCCACGATGTAGGGGACACCTGTACCACACAAGAACACACACATGTTGGGTTTTCATGTTTTATGGGGACTTTCCATAGACAATGATTTTTATACTGTATTCTATCCCCTAAACCTAGCCATCACAGAAAACTTGATACATTTTTACATTTTCAAATAACATCACTTAATATGATTTATAAGCTGTTTTCCTCATGTGGACCAAAAAATGTCCCCACAAGGACAAGGATTTCGAATATTGCCATCTTTGTGGGGACATTTTGTTCCCGTATACATACAGGTCTGTAACTGGCTGTTTTAACTAATGGACATTAAATTTAAAAAAAAAATTTTTTATTATTTTTTTCCCCATTTAACTAATGGGCATTTAGATTTGGAAACTTTTGTTTCAATTCCATTTCATTTGGAATGAAAATATGAAATCTTGTGTCTGTCTACTAGTCTTATTGGTATGATATAATTTTCTTGACAACCATGCTAGAATTTTTCTCAGGTGTTCGTTCCAGCAGGTAAGATGCTGTTGTTGAGGAATGCTGGACATTTTGGCAAGTTAAATAAACAAAGCATGGTGAATAAAACATAGGACTTGAGAAAAGGATAGAGATATGTTGGGTATTGATCTGAAGGAGATCTGTAAATGATTGTTTATTTCATTACAGCTGTAAGTGTTTTTATTAGGTTTACGTGAGCGTTGCTGTAATCAAAACCCTGGCGCAGTGTCAATTCAGTTGGTTCTAAAGCCTGACTTGAACTTTCCGTCAGTATAGTTCTTTTCAACATGTTCAAAAACAGTTTCCTCTCTTTCCAACAATGGTTAATGGTTAATGATCCATTCAGTTGTCTATCCCATCCACTCAAACCTCAGAAGGCCTCAACCAGACAGGGGTTCAAGAGTAGAGGAACAATAGTGTGAAATCTTTGGAATGAAAATAAAATCTTTTCACAAATTTGTGTTGTAACCTAAGGGATAGTTCACCTAAAAATAAAAATCATTTACAAATCTTCATGTCGTTCCAAAACTTTATGCATTTTTTCATCTGTTGAACACCAAAAAAAGTTTTTAAAAAAAAAGTTGTCCATACAATGAAAGGCAGTGTTGATTTTGGACCCCATTTGCTTTTATTGTATAGACAAAAACAGTTCTTCAAAATATCATCTTATGCAGAAGACAGTAAGTCATACAGGTTTGGATCAACATAAGCATGTGTAAATAATGACTTTTTAATTTTTGCATGAACCATCCGTTAAAATTATAAATGTGGTGGGTCACATGAGCACAGGTGATGTTACAAGGCTTCAGAGCATCTAAAAGAAAAATCAGCACTGATATAAAAATGATACATTATTGATTATTCAAGACTGTTCTCTGTCATTATGAATGCACATGCTAATCTTAATACAGCAGACACTCATCATTATAGTTGAAACTGGTAATCGGCCTAGAAGAAGTTTGTCACTGTGTTGTCTTAGCAGGTTTGGATAGTAGAAGATTTTCCTATGGTTTATCTAATTCAGGATTTTTTTCATGTAATCTAATGTTTTTTTCCTCTTTATCTGTGATGGCTGTATACTGTGCAGGTGGGGAGAGTTAAAGATGTGCGTGTATGGTGGTGAGTAGCATGTGGTGTCCAGATGCTGTCAATAATGACATATGGAGGAGAAACGGAGAGACAAAAAGAGAGAGTGAGCCTTGGGCAGTCAGATAATGAGCTGGAGACTTACAATAAACTTCAAAAAGGCAGTGAAATAAAATCAGGTTTTTATAAGCAAGATCCTGCTTCCTCCAAGCACAGCAGGAGCGCACACATACATACAAAGCTAGAGTTAAATATCCTGCCATGCACACACACACGCTGCCCTAAACCCTTTTCATCACCTTTATCTTGAGGTCCACTTACAGATTAGTGCAAGTGGAATAACTTTCAGTAGTAAAGGCATGTTGGCATGCTGGAGGCGAATGCACTTCCAATGTCGATAAACGCCTCATTCTCTAGCAATCGTCAGTGTGCAGTGGTCTAACTGCAAAACTTTCACTATCTGGCCTGTTACACATGCAATGCGAGTGGATGTCTGTTTATCACAGCTGACGCGCAACAAAATGCTTCATGAAAAATAAAGCGCAGATGATGAACGAACACCAAGGAAGGAAAAAAATGAACATACAGTACACAAGAGTAAATACAAAGTGTTCGTTGTTAGTCGTAAACAGCACAGCAGCTCTAGACAATCAAAACCCAGTGTCACTTACATGAGAAGCGGGATCAAAGCAGTTTTCAGGCCTTCCCTCTTGGCTCTCTCCAGTGCCTGAGAGCTTTTCTAATATAACCGGGTCCTAAAGCGCTTGCCCAGGCATAAACCTTCATTCCAGTGAGATTCTTTTATATTGTGTCCCATTTCTCGTTCTGCAGTTTTTTTTTTTTTTTTTTTTTTCTTATTTTCAAATCTCCCTCTTGACAGTCATACGCCCCCTGATGCTGATTGGTTAGACGTTTGTTGTTGGACTCGGCCTGACTAACTTACAAACAGTGGATTTGAAATATCACTGAGTCCCCCTTTAACACTTTCAGATGCCCAGAAAGCTACTAAAGACGTATTTAAAACAGTTCAAGTGACTACAGTGGTTCAACCTTGATGTTATGAAGGGACGAGAATACATTTTGTGCATTAAAAAAACTAAATGGCGACTTTATTCAACAATATCTAGTGATGGGTGATTTCAAAACTCTGCTTCATGAATCTTCGAAGCTTTACCAATCTTTTGTTTCGAATCAGTGGTTAGGAGCATGTATCAAACTGCCAAAGTCACATGGTTTCAGTAAACGAGGCTTTGTTACATCATAAGTGTTTCGAAATTTCAATGGTTCACCACTGGGGGGCATGACTTTGGCAGTTTGATACACGCTCCGAACCACTGATTTGAAACAAAGATTTGTAAAGCTTTGAAACTTCATGAAGCAGTGTTCTGAAATCGGCCATCACTAGATATTGTTGAATAAAGTCGTTTAAGGTTGAACAGTGATTCAACATTAAGGTTGAACCACTGTAGTCACATAAAATATGAAACTGTCTTTAGCTTTCTGGGCATCTGAAACTGTTAATTATCTTGCTGGCAATGCAAGCCTCACTGAGCCATCGGAATTTATCAAAAATAATTTGTGTTTTGAAGATGAACGAAGGTCTTACGGGTGTGGAATGACATGAGGATATTTAATGACAGAATTTTTATTTTTGGGTGAATTAACCCTTTAACAGTGAAATATCAGATTACTTGCTGCTTGGACTGAGGATTTGTGTCCCAAACATAAAAAAAAGAATATGAATTAATACACAGATAGGGGAAAGAACCTAAATAATTGCACCTACACCTGGACCATATTTAGAAAATTAAGTGTATGTAACGTGGTCAGTGTCAGAAGTCTGTTGTTGCCCTTGGGTGTGGAAATTTGTTAGAGATCGAAAGGTGAGAGTGAAAGGTGCGGAGAATGTGTCTGCCCGGATATATAACTGACTGAACCTTCAGAAACCAGAAGTTTGAGTCATTCATAAGCTGGCAGGTTCAAATTCTTCAGGTTGTTTGCTTGTCCAGTCATGAATATGAGTGTTGCCTCCTGCGGCCAGAGCTAAGACACAGGATCAAAGACTTCAAACAGGCTTCTGACTTTGCTTTATTTTTGCTTTTGCTTAATTTTCATTATGATTCACATTGATTTTGGGAGAAATATGATTCAGATATATTCTTTACTCATGACATACACTCTGACATAATGCAATCATATAGTAATGTAGTATTAAGTCATGCGGAAATCATAAATCTCCATACCCACCAGAGATTGTGTGTATTTGCACACTTCAGCATGTGCATATGTGCAGTTTTCTTTGTCATAGAGCAGCATAACCCAAAATGCATTGTGTGGGTCTCTCCCCAGGAGGTTTGGACAACACATGTGAAATCATTAGCCATTAGAGAGGCATTTAAAGAGATGCAGCGTGTCCAATTATTCCAGATGTTTATATTAGTTGCAGCAGTGTGATGGAACCACAATAATATACCTCATATAAATGCTAGAATGAGAATCGCATGCAAAGAAAAGGTAACACACGTTTTTTATCCTCATATAAATACATGCACATGCATTGCCTTTCTGCTTCATTGTTTGTTCTGATTTTAATACATTTTTCACAGATGTTCTAAAAAAATGATTGCAGCTTGAAGGCCTGTTTTCCTTTAAAACAACTGTGGCACACTTATATTAGCTGAAGTCATCAAAAAAGCAGTGTGTGTCTGAAACCAGTGATCTTTTAGACACTGCATTACCTGTCATTACCTGTGTGTCGGGTGTTTCGAACCAGTGATAAAGAACCAGACTGCTTATCAAGCTCAATGCTGTCTGTTCCCTCTGCTTTTATACACTTATAAAACTTTGGGACACCCATACAGCATAGTTAAAACACATATACAACATCTTGGCCTGTATTTTCGGGACTCTTTGTCAGGATATGTTGTTAAGAGCAAGACTGAGTAATTGTCTGTGTTTGTGCGAGTGACAAAATAGCAGTCGTGGTGTTGAATAGCTGGTCCATCACTTGTTATTTTAAAGATGAAGAGTGTATAATAATATGAGTATACTTGGTTGCACACACTGCATATACTGTTATCTGTTGTCTGACAATGTTTGTTTGTGGGTGGTGTATGTATGTTTGCAGGTTTACACTAGTATTATTCACTGCAGATGTTCATGGCAGATATAGATGTAGATTTGGGAGGCGGCAGTGGGAACAGGGCCTGCATGTAAAAATCTGTGTTGGCGAGTATATGAATGAAATGCAATATTGTGAGAACTTGAACGTAAACAAACGTGAACAAATGTACAGTTACAGTATCATAGACTGTAAAAAAAAGATGGACGACGCACCGTCACTCTCTTCCATTGTAGTAAGTGAAGGCGTCCAAATATGGCACTGACATTTTGAGTCTCAAGCGCATAGTGAACATGGTGCCCGAGTCGGCGCAGTAGTGAGCAAAAAGTGGAGCAGCAAAATCAAAAGTCCTGCCTACACTCAGAACAACTTATTATGGCGGTGTGAAATAAACAGTTATGGAAATGTAGCAATTAATGTTAAAGCTCCAATCTCCTCATGAAGATCCAGAAAAAAAGTCTGTTGGGCCTCAGTGACTACTTCACTCAGTGAAGCTGTCAATCATGATGTCACACTCCTGTTTTTATAGCATCAAATAACTAACTAAAACCAAACTTATTTCAAGAACGAACACTTGAACTAACACCAGTGTGATAAAAACTGCCTAAAATGACAGAAACCTTCAAAAATATTTGAAGTGTGATTTGATTGTTTAGTTTGTCTCACGTCCCATTACATTTCATGGAGAAGGCGGGGTTTATGACCTATACTGCTTCCAGCCACCTTTTCAGGACTTGTCTGGCAAGTATCCTTGTAAACATACTAGTCAGTTATGTCGTAAGTGAACGCAAACTGTTGAGACAGAAAAGGCATTAGCTCTTAAAGTGACAGCAGCCTAATATTCCTGCTGCTGTCTGTGTTTTTAATTTTAATCAAACAACAAAAGACAAAGAAAAATCACTCACTGCTCAGACTGAATAACTTTTGTAACCTTAATAAAGATTAATCTATGTTTCATGGCTGGTAAAAAAAAAAAAAAGTTATGGCCGGTAATTTTTTTTAAAAATTGGCTGGTGTGGTAAAAAATTAATTTTAGGCATTGTGTATATATACAATAAATGTATATTTTTGTCTTGTTAACAATATCTAAACATTTTACAATTATTTTCTTTTAATTAATTTACATGAGAATAGAATAAATTAAAAGAGCAGATTACGTAGGATGGACTTTTTTTTTTCTGATAATTTATTTAGAATAACCCGTGTTTTGACTTGTTTCACCAGCAAACTGTTTTTATCCCTTGTTTTACTACACCTTAATAAATTTAGCAGCGTTTATGTTTTAAATCAAGTAAACAGTGTAATTTAGTGTAATTTTATCTAAATTTAGGCCTGAATTGTTTAAAGGATGTGTAATGAAAAGGCCTTTCTAATATTGTATTATTATTATGACTCATTTAACCTTTTTTTGCTCTTGTCTACACATTAGGTGAAAAGAATCAAATTTCATTTATCATCCTGCTTCTACTGCAGAACAGCCTGCAATGCTGTGTACAACTATAAATATGAATATAAACACCAGTTGGATTTTATTTCTGGTAAAGGTGGGGCGAGGAAATGTGCATGTATATGTGAATGTGACGACTGAGGTGATGTCAATATTTGTTGGTTCTTTCCCGCATGATTTTACTGCAGAGTCCCTGTGCAGTGGAGGTTTCCATTGGCACAGCCAAACAGCCCTGACTCAACTGAGGACACTGTGTGTGTTTGTGTGAGTGTTTACATGTGATGTCCATAACCCACAGTGTAGTAATACTGGGAAAAATTACTGTTATGTCACAGCGTTTGTATGTTTGGCACTTTTAATGTAGTCAAAACATGAATTAGTTGAGCTGTTCTGCATAATTTTGTTGCAAGTGTTGTTTTATGAAGTCTATAATTGTTCATCTTTTGCATACTTAAATCTGCACTTTATCTCTGAGTTGCCAGCAACATATTTAAGCATGCTATGCTAGGCTCTTGAAATGCTAATATGAAACTTAGACAATACGACTTTTACCTCTCACAAGCTGGTGTTGGCAAGCGGTTGTTAAGTGCCTCACTTCCTTGCAAGCCCATAACTGCTCCTGAGGAATTTATCAGCTCTGGCAATAGCTGGCTAGCTGCTTGCTAGCACTGTCAAATAGCACTTTTGACATCTTTATGTGAATTTTAATAGTCTTATCAAACTCTGACACAAGTCTTTGAGTCTGGGAGAAGGAAGTACTAAATCAAAACACATTGTTCTCCGTTCCACCCTAGCTTGAGGGATGCATCACTCTTTCACTCCTCCTGATGAGCAGCTGTTTTTTAAGTTTGTTTTGTTTATATTAAAATAAAGTAAATTCTCTTTTGTCTTTTGAAGGGCTGCAACGGACCATAATGTGGACAACACCACAGCCATGCTGAGAGAATGGCTGAAGAACAGGCAGAGTAGATATCATTACATGGAGTGGAGACCCATGGATGAGCCACGGTTGGTTAAAAACATCTTGTTTCAGAACAGATGTTGTCAAAGTCATTTAGCAGTAATGGCTGTTTATGTCTGGAATTTGCAACAGTCTACTAATCTCTTTCCCATGTAAATTAAATGTTTTCCAGAACAGGAATTAAATAATTCTGTTGAACTGTATAACTTTCTTCCATGGAACACAAATGGAAATGTTTAAGAATTCTAGATTATATCATTTATTATGTTATAACATACTCATTTTCATGTACCTAATGAATAAGCACATATGCTTTTAAGCTCCAAAAAATGATATAAAAGCACCATAAGTATCATGAAAGTGTTCCATATGACTTATTCCCTATATTCCAAGTCTTCAGAAATCATATGAAAGCTTTTTGTGAGGAAAATGTTAAAATTGAAAGTGTTTTTCACTGACAGTTTTTTTAAAGTCAGATCTTTGCCCTAGTGGTTAGTGTACTTGCTCCTTCGCATTATGCTGTGGTGCTTATGCAGAGGATGCGAGTTTGAGTTTGTTTCCGTTTCCCAATCTTATCTCTATCATTTCTTGTTCTTTTTTTACTAAACCATATATAAAATTAACATAAAGGCCAAAAAAATCAGTAGTGGTGTAGATATCTGTAGAAGAAGGTAAGATTAAGTTTGCTTATTATAGGAGTTGAAAGAGTTTTCAACCAATTGAACAGAGTTTTATTTTAAGAAAATGTGTATGCATCTTTTCTGATGTAAGGTCATACACGGATGAGTGGGGTCCGAAACACTGGGCTCCGTCTCGTTTCAATCATCTAATGAAGCTCAGGCAGGCGGCACTGAAGGCTGCACGAGAACGCTGGGCTGATTATATATTGGTAAGATCATGCTGCCATTCTTGTAATACCCAAGTTAAATAAAAACCACAAGTACTAATACTCTCCTATATTCATCATGTGTCATTCTCTCAGTTTGTTGACAGTGATAACCTCCTGACCAACCCACGGGTGCTGGATCTCATGATGGCAGAGAATTTCACACTGGTGGCGCCTATGCTGGATTCCCGATCCCTCTACTCAAACTTCTGGTGTGGCATCACACCTCAGGTACAGCTCTGTCAACTCAGAAAACAGACTAAAAGAGTAGTATTTAAAGGGATATTTCACCCAAAAATACAAATTCCGTCATCATTTACTCACCCTAGTGTTGTTCCAATCCTGTATAACTTTGAAGATATTTTAAGAAATTTAGGTATTTTACTTTGTCCAATCAATGATTTTGTGATTTATCAGAAGAAAGAAAGTCTTACAGGTTTGGAACGACATGAGGGTGAATAAATGATGACAGAAATTTAATTTTTGGGTGAAAAGGCAAGATTTATTGCTGTTCTTCACCAGTACACAAAATGCATTCAAACTAAATTCTACATTCAACATTCACATTGAAAACTAATTATAAACAGTACTTCAATAGCCTGGTTTCTCTGCCATCCTCTCAGGGTTATTACAAGCGTACCCCAGACTACCAGCCTATCCGTGAGTGGAAGCGCTTGGGCTGTTTCTCTGTTCCCATGGTGCACTCCACCTTCCTGTTGGATCTGAGACGTAGCGCCACGCTAGAAATGACCTTCTATCCACCTCACCCCGACTACAGCTGGGCATTTGACGACATCATGGTCTTTGCATTCTCCGCACGACAAGCTGGTGAGAGATCTCCACTGGGTTGCTTTAACAGCCGTCCATTAGAAATAATGTATATTTTTCTGATTATACGATTTTTCTACACTATAATGTTTTATAAGTTACTGTCAGCTATAGCTAACAATGAAGAGCATTTTTTTCTAGCATTTTAATTATTTATATTTAATTTAAATGTTAAATAATTAAATTATGATAATTATACTACTGCACTATATCTTCTATTGCAAGTGTTACCATTTTATTAAGTGCATGAGTTGTTTTTGAAATCAGTGTTTTTAAGCACAGAATGTTTTCAGAGCAAACAAATGAAGGCAGTTAAAGTGGCGTTCTTCTATTTTTGCGACCCAGAACAGACACGGATCAGAACATAACACATAATTCACAGCACCTCCATCTGTCCTCCACTTTCCATGTTGCTGAGGAGGGTTTGTGTTAGTGTAGCTTTAACGTCGGATAATCTTGTGGTTAACATAACCAGCTCCAGCTGGGCATTTTTATGGCCTCTTTGGGTGTTTGTGGATGTTCCATTGAAGAAATAATGTGTGTGAGAGAGAGCATGCAGTGGAGTTACAGTAAATCCAGAGAACACACAGCTAACACATAGTCGATAAATCATGATTCCAAACACCCATGAATACCAACTGTAACAGCACAAAACCACACAAACACATATTAATGATGTAACACTCATGTTTCTAGTTGTATTGGGTGGGCTATACAGTGTTTCCATGACATGTATGTATTATGCTATTGTTTTTTTCTGTAGGTGTACAGATGTATGTGTGTAACAGAGAGCATTATGGTTTTCTGCCTGTACCTCTGAAGGCCCAGCAGAGTGTAGAAGATGAGAAGGAGAGTTTCACACACACCATCACTGAGGCCATGAGTAAGTATTATCATTTACAAAACAACACAATATATACAATATAATATATTAAAGCATGGATGTTCATTCATTCATTCACTACAATTCAAAAGACAATTTCAAATAACTGTATTCTATTTTAATATATTTTAAAATAAATGTTCATTCCTGTGATGGCAAAGCTGAATTTTCAGCATCAATACTCCAGTCTTCAGTGTCACATGATCCTTCAGAAATCATTCTAATATGATGATTTGGTGCTCAAGAAACATTTCTTATTATCATTGGTCAAAACGGTTATGTTGCTTAAGATTTTTGTGGAAAACATTTTTTTTTTTTTTTAAGAACAGCATTTATTTGAAATAGAATTTTTTTTGTAACATTATAGATGTCCTTACTGTCATTTTTTTGTATCAATTTAATGCATCCTTGCTGAATAAAAGTCTTAATTTCCTTAAATCTTACTGACTACAAACTTTAGAACAGTAGTGTATATATCTGTACTTATTAGAACACACATGCACTCTCACATGCATTTGTTTTTCTGTCATGCAGGGTATTTTCCTTTGACTTCTTTTGTTTTTTACTTAGAATATGATGTTTTCCTTTCCATAACCCTAAACCCTAAACACTCACTGAAACCTTTCTGCATTGTTATGTTTTCATTACGACATTGAGTATGTTTATAATACTCATTTTCTTCTTAGGGACCGTTGCCTGGTCCCTACAATGTAGGCAAACACACACACCCATAATGAAGGACACCCATTGCAACTGCCCCTAATAAACCACCCTTTTTCCAGCACTTACTCTTTTACACTTTATATTTTCAGCCTCCATTAATTGGAGGTTTTATTTACATTTTGTTATGTCCCAGTGTATAATTGTCGGATTTAATCATTTAGTCAAATGCCTTTTGTTACAGTCGATCATAACGTAAAACCCTCCGAGTTCCTCTTCACTCCACCCAAACCCCAGGACAAGATGGGCTTTGATGAGGTGAGAGAGCAGAATCTCTGGAATGTCTTGCTTGACTGGACACTCATGACAGTTATCCTGCTGAGAACCTTCAGCTGGTTTAAGCTTCTTTGAACTGACATTTTCTTATTTTGTCCTACTTCATGCCTCAGACTCTCTTGTTCTCTCTTTTTTCCTCAGATCTTTCTGATTAATCTGAAGCGGAGGTTGGACCGGAGGGAACGGATGTTGAACACTATGGCGGTGCTGGGTATTGAGGCTACGCTGGTTGATGCTGTAGATGGGAAGTAAGTCATCAAGGGGATGTTCTGCGGCATCACGTTTATGGTGTTTGGGTATTTCAAAATGTGGCAGAACCATTCGCGTGAAAGTCAAACTTTGTTGATCTTACATTTTGTACTCTCTCTCAGGTCACTAAATACATCTCAGCTTCAGGCTCTAGGTATAGAGATGATGCCAGGATATAAAGATCCGTACTCTGGTAGGGTTCTGACTCGGGGAGAGATTGGCTGCTTCCTCAGCCACCACTTCACCTGGAAACAGGTACAGACACACCCACAAAAAAACATAAAATAAAATAAAAATAACTGTCCAGTTAATCTTGGCTGGACAAGCAACAATCCAGTAAATGTTACCAATTGCTGAAAGAGCTTTTCAAAAACACAAAGCATTTTCAGTTTAGTCCCAGCAGTTTAAAGGTGACGGTGTGTGTGTGTGTGTGTGTGTGATAGGTGGTGGAGAGGGGTCTGCAACATGTGCTGGTGTTGGAGGATGACGTGAGGTTTGAGCCTCGTTTTAAGAGGAGGTTACAGACCATCATGGAGGATGTTGAAAAAGCTCAGCTGAACTGGGACCTCATGTAAGAACAACACCAGCTGATAACAAGCACATGATGACACGTTTTCACCGCTCACAAAAACATCTTTCTTTCTTTGTCTTTCTCAATAGATATGTGGGCCGTAAGCGGATGCAAGTGGCTAAGCCAGAGGTGTCTGTAGAGGGCGTGAATAACCTGGTGGAGGCCGATTACTCATATTGGACTCTAGGTTATGCTCTTTCACAGCAGGGGGCCAAGAAACTCCTCGCCGCTCAGCCGCTTGGCAAGATGCTCCCTGTAGATGAGTTCCTGCCAGTCATGTTCAACAAACACCCTAAGTAAGTGCTGTGGATGGATGGATGGATGCTTATTCCTAAATGACAACAATTCAGCTATGTCTATTAAACCTTTGACAAGTATGATCACCACTGACCCAGAGGGACAGTTTTCATGTATAGGTATAAAACAGCTTCACAAACAGTCTTTTAAACCACATAAAAATCGCAGTGGTCACATTAATTCAAATTCTCACAGAAGTTCTGAGATAAAAGTTTATAGTTCAGATATAAACACTGATGTCTACATTAGCGAACAAAATAGAGTCACCTTTTGAAATCACCTTTTGAAAGTAACTTGATGCTTCAAATAAAGATTGTATCATTTACATTGTTATATCAGTAGGTGGCGACAAGTGACTATTAAAAAATGTATTTGCCATTGAATCATTCATTCAAGAGATTCATTCAAAAATGCTAATTCATCCAGTAATGAAACAAGTGAAGCCTTTATGAGTGAGTCACTGAATCATTAATTCAAACTGTTTAAAAAAATTAATTCAATTGACGTTATTTTATTTATAAGATTCAGAATTTTGTGATTCTCAATTTATCCAGAATCGTGCAGCGATAGATAGATAGATTAAAAGATTGTTTTTTGCAGCAGTTACACATAGACACACACTGGGGCTGTATTGCTGAGTGGCACAGACACAGTGCTAGATTGTTCAGAGTGAGAAAATAAGTACGGTGTCCCTGCTGGGTCACACAATGACTGCCTTTCTACCTCATTTCCTCTAGTGGGAGAACTGCTCAGCACTGGCTGTGCCCCCAATATGTGTCACCTTTACTGGCCCTTCTCTTTCTCTCCTTCAGTACCCTGCGGTCCTTTTCCCCTGTTGTCTTGCATTCTCTGGGTTCCCCTGTTTCTCTCTCTCCCTGCTCTTTCTTCAAGGAATTTTGGGAAGGGCCAGTTCTTCCTGTTGCCAGCTTTAGAGGGACAAAATTCCCATTGATAGCTCTCTGAGTTTGGGGGAAGGGCCATTGGTATAAGACAGATGGATTACTGTATAAATATACTCCTTTTTCTGTGTGTTTTGGTTTGTGTGTGAGAGAGATAAAGACTCATTGTGTCCCCTAAGTGTGTGAATTTACTGTTGTTTTAGCATAAAGTGTAGTGAATAACGCAATGTTTTCATGTCCTATGTAGAATGTAAAATATTAACATTATGTAAATATTAACTTTAACATTATATAGACTACCGTTCAAAGGTTTGGGGTCAATACGATTTTTTTTTTTTTTTTTTTAAAGAAATTAATATTTGCGGTTCTTTTGAACTTTTTTTAAAAATGTATCACAGTTTTCACAAAAATATTAAGCAGCACAACTGTTGTCAACATTGCTAATAAGAAGAAATATTTCTTGAACATGAGATCAGCATATTAGAATGATTTCTGAAGGATAATTTGACTCTGAAACCTGGAGTAATGATGCTGAAAATTCAGCTTTGCCATCACAGGAATAAATTACATTTTTAAATATATTAAAATAGAAAACAGTTATTTGTAATAATATCTCATGATATTACTGTTTTTAATGTATTGTTGATTAAATAAATGCCACCTTGGAGAGCATAAGAGACTTCTTTCAGAAACTTAACTTCTTTAAAAAAATCTTACCAACCCCAAACTTTTGAACAGTAGTATTATATATATATTTTAAAAAATTACATAAAACTATATAAATAATTTATCCACCAAAAAAAAAAAAAAAAAAAATCCTCCAGTGTAATTTTTCTCACGCTCTTGCTTTTCTTCCTCCCTCATCCTCGCTCTCTTTCTCTCTCTCTCAGTGCGGCATACATGTCTCACTTTGATCCCAGGGATCTGCGTGCTTTCTCTGTTGAGCCGTTGCTTTTGTACCCAACACACTATACGGGTGAGCCGGGTTACTTCAGCGACACAGAGACGTCCACTATTTGGGATGACGAGGCTGTCAGCACAGACTGGGACAGACAGTACGCTCAAAAAACTGCCCAGCAGGCACAAATTCGCTCCGTCGCCCAGAACAGCGTCACCGGGGACACACCACCGCCTGCGTCCCGTGCCTCGCGAGACGAACTCTGAGTTCTCTATTTGTTCATGAACTACACAACTGAATGACAAAACACACTGACTCATAGACAGCTCACTCCTCAGTGTCCAGCAATCCCCTCCTCCTTGGCGACACATCAGCCAATAGCATTACAGCTGGCTGGGATGCTCGAACACCATTGGCTGGCTGGTTGATTTTGCACAAAGACACACAAGCTCTTTTTATTTCCACTTTATTTATTTCATCAAGCCTTCCAGAGACACTGAGGGACCAAACGGTCCCTGATGGACACTTCAAAGTGTTTGAAGGATGAGGACATTGCGCAAGGACTGGACGGAGAATCACAGACATATGGGAGTTAGATTTGGTTTTGCTAGTCAATGAACATGACAGATGAATCTTTATTTTAAAGTTTTCTTTTTATATTGTAATATAAAAACAGATACAGTGTTGAATAAAATAAACTTACAGCCTGTCCACATTTCTACTGTATATTATCGGGAAGGAAATTTTAAGTAGATATATTTTAATAGCATCACCAAATCACTTTTAAATGTCATTCATGTGTCAAGTATATTTTAGAGCCAAAAATTAAGAGCACTGGTTACATACTTTTGTGGGGAAGTTGTTCAAATCTGCCATTTTTACATGTTGGATTTAAAACCCTGTCTAGAACATGTTAAATTGCCATAAAAGGAGAACATGACTTCTCACTGGTCATTAAGAATGGGAGTTTTTAATAATTCAGAACAGCTGTACAAAATGTAGTTCAAAGTGTGTGTGAGACAAGTGGTGCTTTTGTGTTATTGTTAACATCCTATTGTCACTAATTCCTTCCAGAATGTTTCTGGAGGCTCAAGGAGATACATATTCCATGGATCTTAAAAGAGTTGTATGATTCTACTGGCCATTATGTCATGTATCCTAATTTGAAATAGCTCTCATTTTTCCAAACACACTTGTATTTTCTTTAAAAAGTTGTATGTTTCTACTGGACATTATGTCATGCATCCTAATTCGAAATAGCTCTCATTTTTCCAAACGCACTTGTATTTTTCCACTCAGCAGGCTGGCTCCTGTTCTCTGACTATTTCATTACCTTCTTTGATTAACTGAAGATATCATGGTGCTGGTGGTGGGCTGATTCAATAAAACTGACCGACTGATAATATAATGCGTCTAATGATGTCTGTGAAAGCTAACAAACTAGCCTCAGATTCATTTTGATATATCAGCAACCTTTTTGTGCTTGAGTAGTTAACTGTCACCTTGAATAACATGTACTTCCAGCACCCTCTGGCTGTTTCTGTGCTAAACTCTCATAGATGTGTTTGTCTGAAACCTCCATTCATTGTAGAGGGTTGTGTACTTGCTGGGTTATTGTTAAAATGGGCTGCTACTGCATTTGGCAACCAAAACATGGCACATTCTAAAAACATTGACCGTAAATAAGCTTTCCATTTCAGAATGTGCTGCCAATTTTATGTTAATACCCAGTGAGTAAATAAAAGATGTTTATACAAAGCAGCTCCAGTGCTAAAATGTCTCATGTCTGTGCCATGTTAGTGTTGGTAGATTAAACCATTAGTTTAGAAATTTAGTTCACTTGGTATTGTGTCAGAATAAAAACAGCGGGAAGGCCTTTGGTTTTTACCAATCAGTATGGGAATCAAAGCATGACACAAATATATAGTACAGTAGATGTCTTTCTATATTATTTCGGTTATGTACATTTAAATAAAACGCTCATTGCAGTATGTTTCATAAGTGTCAAAATGCAGCTTGGTAACTCCTTCGTGCTGTAATATTAGGAGACCCTGTCACCTGCTGGAGCGTAGTGGTATTGCATTTCGGCTGTGAGGTGGAGTTCAAGTTATGGCGGGTACGTTATTTCTCATTAAATCTTGTATAAAACAGTGCAATATAATTTATATACCGAAATGTATTGAAACGGAAACCATTTAGCATAATTATAATTAATTATCCGTGTTATATAAAATATATATATATATATATATATATATATATATATATATATATATATTGTTTATTATGTGTAATTTAGTTTACCAACATGCTAACACAAACTCAACTGAAATCAGTTGCAAGTTGAGTGTCACGTGAGCTTTGCTGTTTGATGACACACATTTCAAATCCAGTTATGATGCAGCTTTTCTGCAAGGGAGCAAGGGAGCTCACTAGATTTTGGAACAAAACCCAAGTGTCCAAACAATACAAGTATATGAACTCTGACTTGGTAAAGCGCGCCAGCGTCTACGAACCCCACAATTCCAAGCTATTCCGAGCCCCCTCGGTAGAATTCGCGTTCCGGGGGGCGGGAGAAATGGGAACGCTGGGGCAACGCGATGCGACCACATTTACTTTGTGCTGGCAAAGAAAATGTGTTTAAAAGTACATTGCTGAAATCACAACAACCTCTGCATTTATAACAGAACATGTACATTGCTCAGCATAAATGAGTACACCCCCTCTGAAACTCATGAAAGTCAGCAATTACTCATTTACTTAGAACAGTGGTTCCCAACCTTTTTTACGTCAAGGCCCACCTCCTCTATGAATCAACACTGCAAGGCCCCCCACCCCACCACTACTTTATTTATTTATTTATTTTTATTAACAAAAACATTTGTATTCTAGTGTTATTCATTTTTAAACCCATTGTTTTTTAAGGAAGAAATTCAAAATAGATTTAAAGCCTCAGTATTCTTTTTTTCAAACATACTTTGCAGACATTCGACTTAAAACTATTTATGCAGACATTGCAGACATTCAACTTAAACTATGCAACTTTAACTTTAAACAGTAACTTAAATAAGCACAAGTCAACCTGCCATACCAAACAAGACCACAGGGAGATACCAAAGAGCTGCATTTAGTACGGATCCATTCAAAATTAATAAACAAACCAAAATACAAATGAAAAATAAAAACTTTCTAAATGCGTGGAAGCTCAGCGATCTGAAGGTGGGTCGATGTCATCACTGAACAGTTCTTCTGTCAGAACAAGCAATTGTGGAGCGTCTGATGTCCATGTGTACATAAACATGACAGATCCTCACAAATTTCTCCAAAACACGCTCGGCGAGCATCCGTTATAAAACACTCACGGTAGTACATTAATTTCGGCAACTACGCGAATATATTGAACTGTGTTCATGCAGAAATACGATGTTATTAGTGATCGGTGAGTCGAGACCGCACATGCACGGTTTGTTTGCGCATCAAAAATTTCGGACTCGCGCATGCCTAATGTACGACTCCTGTATGCCACTGTAATCGTCTTTACCTGAATTACACTCGTCATCCATCAAAACCTTTTTAGCAACACTGGTTTTCTTTAACTGAGAGATGTAGTTTGCGTATCCTATGTTCATAAAGCAGTTGGGCGTTTTAAACCACCTCAGTCTGTATTTAACAGCAGCACGATGAGAAACGGCCTGGGCTGATCCGAAACAATTGCAGAATACGTAGGCTACGAAAGAGGTGGTGCTTTGTTTTAAATGTATTATTTATTTATTTATTTATTTAATTTATCTCTTCTAATATAGCGTATTAATAATAAAATTAATGAATTATATTAATATATTTAAATTAATTTTAAGTTATCTCGCGGCCCCCCTGGAGGATCACTGAGGCCCCCTAGTGGGCCGCGACCCACCGGTTGGGAACCACTGACTTAGAAGACATGTTAGGGGTCTTTAGAGATATAATGTTCCAGCAAGTCTGCTTAATCAATTACCAAAGAAGCATGTCAAAATTATTCAGGAAAATAAGATCTTCTTATCAAGGTGATAAAATGTTGTGTAGCAAAAAATGAGCACATGTACACCCTCCTAAAAGTTACTAAATAAAATGAAATAACAATTTTCTGGTGTAAGTTTAAGGCAATGTTTTAACAACAGGTAGCCTATGTTGAACCAAAACATTTAAAGAGAAGTAATTTCTTGACAATTAAAAGTGTTATATAGCCCACTGAATCATTCTCAGACTTAGTGCTGACAACAATGGAACCACTTGCAGAACTATATATTCTAAGTACTAGAATATTATACATTTGTTAAATTAAATCTAGGGTGTACTCATTTCTGCAATCCTTAATTTAAACAAAAATTGGCTAATTTACTTATTTTATGGCTATTAATGACATATATTTCTCAGTTTTTATTATGTATATGTTTAATACATTTTAGTTTTGCCATCTTTCCATGAATTGTATTAGTGATCAAAAAGAAAATACATCTTTTGTATTTGTTCAGACTCATTTGCACTGTATGGCATCCTGTGATTTTTGTTTAGGAGTGTAAGCAAATTCCTGTTCCTGGTCCAGTTCTGTAACCCTGTGTGATCAAGGAGAGGCATCTTCACAGAACGGAGTGAAAGAAGAGCAATGGGACAGGACAGGTTTGGATGTCACAGAAAAACTTTCTCAGGCTTGACTGCTGAAAGATTATTCATTAAACTGCACAAAAGAATGACTTCTCAAAGGGTGATAGATTCAAATAGCAAATGACTTTGGGGTTAGGTGAAACTGGGAATTCTAGAAGAGCAGAGTGATTTGTGTGGGTTTGAATGTAGTTTGCAAAAAGAGTTGACTGTAGGGCACTGCCACGATTTCACACACACACAGTAAAATCAATTTAATATGGTAAAGAAGAGATTCACACCAATAAACTTTTCACAGTAAAACCAAAGACTGCACACGATAAAATTAAACCTCAACATATTACATGTTAAATAGACGCCCTCTACTGGAGAATCTAACAATGTGCCAAATACACTGACGAATATAGACGTTTGGCCACATCTAGGAATATCACTGCATTAGATAACAAGTTAGCTACGAGTCATATACCTTCATTCGTTTTTTATATCATATATATTTGTTGTAATTTTAAACCAGAAAAAAATACTAACAGCAACAATTTTATTAATAATAAAAGGTTTTATTCAGCAAAATTCAGGAGGAGGAGGGTGATGGAGAGAGGAGAGGAAGGAGGCGAAGAGGAGGTGGTCAGAAGGAGAAGAGGAAGGAGAAAGGGAGAGTGCAGGAGAAAAGAAAGAGGAAGTAGAAGTGGTGGAGGAGGCTGCCCTCTTTCTTCAGAGCTGCCAATAAACAGCCTCCAGAGAGCAGCTCAGGTCAGGGAGAGGTGAAGCAAGTAATCATGGTAAATGACATGACCTTATGAGAATATAAATTACTACATCTCTACTTTGACAAAGTAAAAACTCATACTATCAATACTATCTCACAAATACACATCAATAAATATTATACCAAAATCCACATCAATGCCATGATGAGATCTTTATTCCATGATGTTAAAAACATTACATTTTGTCTATGTACTACTAATTCTAAAACTTCAAATATTCAATATAGTCTCTATTAATTAATTAAAATACATTAAAATGAATAATTATATGAATTAAATTTTGCATGTCACAGAACACTCCTCTCATTTCTGTGAAATTTCATGTCATTTTATCTTTTAATAGACTACATCTTCAGCCGATACAGTATTGGTGATCAGCTTGGGAAAGGTGGATTTGGTGTGGTGTACGAAGCGAGATGTTTGGTGGATGATCTTAAAGTAAAAATAAATAAATGATCAAGCCAGCAAATGTTTTCTTATCATCATCTTTTACTCTACATCCTCTTAGTGTATCTTTTAATTTTTTTTTTATTAGGCTTTGAAATACGTCACAAACACCCAGGACATGAAATGTTTATTAATTGTAAGTACATTACACTATATAAACAATATAAAACATCTCATATTAACTTAAATCACAGACAACAAACCCCTATTTGGAAAACCACCTTCATCTATTGATGATAAAAATGTTTGTCTTCTAGCTTGATCATCCAAACCCCCTTCTGAAAGAGATCGCCCTCACCATCCTGGCGAATAAAGGTCCCTGCGTGCCAGAGATCATCAGGATGCTGGACTGGCAGGACCACCCTGACCACTTTGTTATGGTCCTTGAATGTCCCTCTCCCTGTGAGGATCTGATACAGTTTATGAGGCGTCACGGTGGAAGACTCGATGAAGAGAAGGCACGGCATATCATGAGGCAGGCGGCTCACGCTGCGAACATGTGCTGCCTTCGTGAAGTGCTCCACCGTGACATAAACTGGACAATCTGCTCATTAACAGCGAGACATCCTGAGGAGTTTGTGGTCATACTCTGGTATGTATTATATAAATAATTTATCCATTGCTAATGGATACAGGAAAAAAATCATGTAGCATTAATGCAAACTTACACAGACAAAATCTCTTTCCTCCAGGAACAGCACGTTACTGCCCTACTACGGCAGGCAGGCGACGGCATGGTCACTAGGGATTCTGATGTTCGTGATGTTGTGCGGACATTTCCCTAGTGACTATGATCTGCTGCTACTGAAACTGGAGCTCTGGTCCAAACCTGGCCTGTCAACAGGTCAGATCCAGAATTAATCATTCGGAATCATACAAAACATCTTAACTTGATCAAATAGAGCAGAAGTAAAGTTTAAGGTAATAATCAGACATCCCTTCCGTCTTCCTGCACAGAATGCTGTCATCTGTGCAGGTCTCTCCTGCAGGACAAACCAAGCTGGCGACTTGGTCTGGGGCTAATCCTGTCCCACAACTGGTTTAAGGTAGTGAACCTAAGTTTGGCTAAATCATTTATTTTCTCATGGGAAGAATTTGCTAAGTCAAACCTGTTATTTTTTCTGTTTTGTTTCAGGTCATTGCATATGGCGTCTTTCGTGCAGCTTGGCTTCTTTTGGGCTGCAATGGGAGATGCTTCCATCCCTCCTCTCGCCTTTGCGTCTTTCGGGGCGGGCAAGCCATGTGTAGCGTCTTGCGCCTTGTTTTGAGGGAGCAGTATTTGCGTCTGGCGGTACTGCTCCCAGAGGGATATGTACATACTTCTTTTGGTTGCCCCTTTTTGTTTTTCCCATCATGGCCATGCCGTTCCTGAGGTTCCTGCCACAGCTGTCCAAATGCCAGAGTTGTCTGTCTCCACAATGTCGGAGCTCCCTTCTCGACCACCTTGATGCCAGCCACAGCTACTAAAGAGGTTTCCGCTACGGCTGCTCCAGTCCTGCCTGTCAATGCCAGTCCTCCCAGCCATGGCTACCCAGCAAGTCCTGCCACAGGCACCCCAATGGTGTCATTGCCTCCACAGATGGTCCTGCAAAGGCCCCAGCCAGAGCAAGCACCAAAGGCCATCTCAGCCACTCTGGTTTTCAAGCTCCCAGTCTTCTCCGTTCAGGCCACAGAGGTTCCTGTAATTGCCTCAGTCATCAACCATCTAAGATGTCTTAATTCAAAATCTCCTGTCTTCAAGCTCCAAGTCATTTGTCTTGGGCCCAAAAGTGCCAGTAGTGCCACCTCAGTGGTTCCTTGGCCATTCGAAAGCCAGAACCCGACTGTCTCAAAAGGTTCTTGTTACGGCTGCCTCCATGGGTACCCCCATCTCCAAGCTCTCTGCAATGTCACCTCGGTCCCGGAGTTCCCTGCTATGTCTGTCCAACCTCAGAGATTCCAGGTATGGCCACTCAAAAGGTTTCTGCGATGACCAGCTTATGTCTGCTTAGTCCAGTGGGTCCAGTCACTTAGAGACTCCTGCCACAGCCAGCCCAGGTTCCTTGTCATGGCTGCTTCAGAGCTCTCTGTCTCTGAAATAAATCTGAAATAAAAAAATCTGAAATTATTGTTTACGTCATCATTTTGGAGACTCTTTAACCCAAAGGAACTAATGTAGTTAAGTAAAAGTGAGAAACAGTGAGAGTGTTTTAACAGAATTTATTTACAGGAAGTGCCTTTTGACCAGTGGTGGACGAAGTACACAAATCAAGTACAGATACATATAATAAAATATTACTCCAGTAAAAGTATGAAGTACTCCTTTTCAATTTTACTCAAGTGAAAGTACAAAAGTACTTGATTTTTAATGTACTTAAGTAAAAAGTACTGATTGATGAATGTTTATTTTGTGATTTTTAAATAGGCTACTTGATTAAATTTTATATTATATATTTTATATAATTCTACTGTTCAAAATACCTGGGGTTTTCCCAAAATAACCACTATATGGAGCCAAGACACATTTTTGTTTTTAGACTACATTGACAAGAGTGATGTAGAAGTATTCACTATGAAGCTTAAATTGGCGATATACCTGAGAGAAAACAGATTTTACAACAAGTGATCTAATTTTCAGCATTAAGAAAGAATAAGTGTTTTAAAGCTTGTTGTTTTGCAGAACATCACAGTTATATATGATATGAGAATAAGGCCTGTAGTTAGGGAGTGCATTTTGTTTAAGGAAAATATAATTATCTTTTCATAATGACATTTTTTTAAACTTGGGGTAAAATGGCAAAAGCTACTTAGCTAGATAGTTAGCATCAACTAACAATATTGACTGATTTTCAACATGGTTATAAATAAACATTGATATTTATCTACTGCTATTTTGGCTTGTCGTTTTCATTTTAAACTAAAACTGCTTAAATGTATAAAGCAAACAGCTTTGTTAGAGTGGGGGCATTTTACCCCACCTGTGGGAAACACCCCCTTGGTACAAATTTAATTTTTGTTAAAAATCTAGTAACATGAAAACAATGGGCATTTTTCATACTTGGTTTATAATTGTCTATTCTAGACACATTTAATTTTTGATTCACAGAAAAAATTACAGTCCTTAAGGGGGTCCACTCTACCCACGAAATATTATGAATTATTGTCTAGTAGCCCTAGTCAGTGAGGAAGATCCAGACACATAATATGTAGGCTAATGTATGTTGACTAACAACATAAAAACAGACGTGAGGTCTAAATGCATAATATTTTAATAAAACTGCTACTGTGACCTAAATACGACTTTCAGTTACAATAATTAATCCTAAAATTTGACATTAGTAACATTAGTAGGCTATCTTTCTTTTCTCGCACTCAGAGGATCCTCCGGTTTTGACGGACTTGTGAATTCAGTTCACTGGAGAGTCGCTTTGAACGGATCATTTGAATCAGTGAGTTGTTGACTCGAAAACAGCTGCATTCGAATCAGTCCAATTCGCGAATGAATCGTTTGGTGCGATTTTCAAACCGTTTTAACAGGTTCATTGAAAAGAATCAGTTCGTTCATAAATCTGACACTACTTTTGCGTCTCGGAGCACGTGATGATTTCTTCATTTCAAAATAAGGTGTAACGATATTGTTTTATGAAATGTAGACAGTGTAGTAAAAATTACGACCTTTGGAATGTAGTGAAGTAAAAGTTACTCAAAATAAAACTACTCCAGTAAAGTAGGCCTACTTGAAAAATGTACAGTAACGAAGTAAAAACACTGATTTTGACTTTGTGCCTCGTTGTATTCCTTTAAATCTACTTATAATGTAAAATATTCATCATCATTATTGATTTGTCCTGATTATATGCCAACAACAAGTTTTAAACATAAATTTAAAATTCAGCATAATTTATCTAAATGATGCCTAATTGTTTACTAAACATTTTTCTCAGTAATCTACATGTACTATAATAACTTATTTCTTTACTGACCAAAACATCACTTTCATATTTGTGTCCTTGCTGGAAAGTGTAATGTTATCTGGCCTACAGAGACATTTCAATCAGCATTCAGATAGGATGACAATGCATTTTACACATACACAAATAAAACATGATGGTTCATGCTCTTATACTATGAATTAGGCCCTACTTATGTATACAGTTTTGTGTTTCTCTCTCTTTTTTGCTCTAGCTGGCTGTTTAATAGGCCATATAAGTAATGAAAAGCAGTGTCCTTAAGTGTGTTATATCTTAGGTGATGTGATTCCTACATATCTCATACATACTGGAAACTACATAACCAAACATGTCCCTCACAAACAAGCAACTGTGACTAATGTTTTTACTATGCGGGGCATGAAGGAAGTACTTGATTTTTTGTTTTTTTGTTATCAATATTTGCCATCAAGACCACATTGTCAGAAGTGCTGTGCTGTTTTTTCAGACTTCAGACACTAGGCCTGAATACATATAGCTTTTTACTTGTTTATTTTTAACCCATCTTAATTGTAAAAAAATAAATAAATAAAATAAGTCAAATGTGCTTATATGCAGTGTGTGGATTATTTAATGACTTTCTGGGGATTCAGAAAAATAATTTCTGTCATTTATTTTAAAGTATAAAGAAGAACATCAACGAAACACTGCAGACTAAATACAAAAAACAAACAAAACAAAAAAAGGTTTAAAAAAAATGAAAACAACACAAGCACAAAGTACAAAAGAACAGACTCACTGAACACATAATTACACATATATTCTCATTGGGCCAGAATAATGTATAAAAATACAAAATACTGATCATCATTCACACAAGCTGTAAGTCTGTTGTAAATACCACCACATAAATATATTCCCTATCACCAAATGCCAATCATTGTGAAATTTGATTACAAAGCTGATAAAGATTGTATTCTTAGAATAATTAACAAATCTGTACTCCATACAACTAAGGTAACAGAGCTTGGGTGGGGTTTTCATTTGTATTTTGTTGCTCTCTCTGACTCTCTACAACACTTTGGCCATCACTGTGAATCTCTTCATACCCCCTGCTTGACCTGAACTGAGAAAACCTCCTTCTCCGTTTCATTAAGAGGACAATTCCTGCCACCACAACAGCGATCAAAGTCATTATACCACAGGCCAGACCAGCCTTTTCACCTCCTGACATCTGGGTAGTTGACGCATCGAACATTATGGTCATTTGGTTGACTTCACCAGGCTTTGCTAGTCTCCATTGTTTTGTATCTCCAACCCTCAGCCAAGCCTGATCACCTTCTGTCATCACAGCTACAGTGTTTGTCGCCATCTTGTTGACCAGAGGTGGTTTTGTGAATGGTGGTAGGCGAATAGGTTTTAACTGGCCACCAGTAAACTCGGCAGATTGGACACAGTACAATACCTGACAGCCATCACTAATGGCAGCAAGGTGTTGGCTGTACTGAGGTGGACAACGGTATTCACCCCTTGCAAGAAGGTTACCAGATTGGCAGCTAAAGAAACCCCCAAAAGGCACAGAAGATATCGTTCCTGCCTCATAGTCATTGCTCAAACAAATCATCATGCCATTAGTCAAAAATATTTGTGCAAAATAATTTGGAGGACAGTCATGAGATTTGGTCAATGGGTTTTGTAAAGATGGTCCGAATAGACCTCCAAAGAGGTATCCAGAGAATTGAGGGACTGTCTGATTTGTGGAACACCAGTAAGTGTCAATTTTTGCACTACGGACATAATAAGCATTTCCACATACATTGTCACAACAATCAAAAAATAACCAGCATGAATGACATTGCTTATGGCACTCATATTTATTATAACTCTGCTCTACTGTCTCTGAGTGTAACAAAGAGGAAGTGTACGGCTGGCGGCAAGAATAGTCACCAGTATCTGGGTTTTTTTGCGCAAGCTCATGACAGATGACATCTCCATCTCCCGCCAATGGAGTGCATGTTTGGTAAACTCCACCAAAGGTCAAATTGGTGACTGGACCTTCACATGATTTGTCATTTACATTAGCCTGAAAGTTAAAGTTCGGGGAATTTTGATCTACACATCCTGGAATGGTGTTTATGTTATAGTAGCGCTCTGCAGCCTTTTGGACTGACAAGGCCAGTTTTTGTAAAGTTGGAACTGGAAGATCAGGAAATGTGGATGGATTGAGGAAATAGTGCATTGGCATGCCAGAACGGTCAATAGCCACAAGGTTATTTTGGGTACTCTCTTGCCACTTCTGCAGAGTGATGCCTTGGTAGAATAAAGCCCCACCGTGACTCTGAACTATAGAATATGTAATGTTTTGCTGGTAACTGAGGGTTTCAGAGGTTTCCTGGGTTTCCTTGCTACCAAAGTTAAAGTTAACCTTGTTAAAAAAGTTCAAGCCTGCTGACGCAGAGACAGAAGACTTTTCTGACTCACTGTCAGAGACATAAGACCTTTTTATATAGTCCTCTTGGACCAAAGTGGCACCTGCATCGATGCTTGTGATGACATGGGTACCATAATCAAGTATGAGTTTCTCTGACAGATAATTTGCTTGACGTGTTTGGTTGTTCTCAATAGCGTCTGCGATTTCCACTATCTGCTGAGCAAAGCGGGAGTCCAGAGTAAAGTCAGGATATGCATTAACAGTGTAGAGATGGTTGCGTACCTGAGAAGATATAGAAGAAAAGACAAAATATTTAAACCCTTTTCCTGGTCAGTTTAGAATCTTTTCTTTTCTTTTTTTCTACTGAAAACAAAACAAAACAAAACAAAAGTTGGCCCAGGTATAATTGTTTTCTCATTAATTTAGAGAAAATATCATTTTAGTAGATTCAATTAAATTAGAAAGGCTGATATATATTTTAGAGTGTGTAAACAACAGAAAATTAAAAAGCTCTTTATGTGAATATATGTATTTTGTGTTCATATTAATATTAGTCAATACAAAATATATCCTTGAACAGGCACATTCTCAGATTATGAAGTGATCATAACCAGTCCATACTTCTTTAACGTAAAATGAAACTGAAAGTGATCTTGACTCTAGTGAAAGTCAAGTTCGCGCTGTGATTGCGCTCCTTTTGGCAAAATAACAACTTAGCGTTCTGTGTTTATTTTTATATCTCCCTCCTTATGAATGTCAATTGCTGCATAATATATTTGAAAAAACCTGCTGCTTTTATTTCCCCACTTTTCTGACTTACCTGAACTCGTGTTGTTACAGAATTGCCTCTCACTTGGTGTGTCTTCATGCGCGTATTTTCTTCAGAGAATTTTCCGTTTAGTACAGGAGGGAAGGAAATGTCTGCATTGATGGATGCTGATGTGGAGCTTTTCTGTTCCAGCCATGACATGATGGTCTCAGAGTGAGTTTCCACTCCGCTTGTTTTCCGTGGAATAACAAAGACTTCATCTGGGATGAGATAAAATCCATCTTCTGTGGTCTGGCACTGGGAATAGCTCAAGTTCATCACCCGTCCCATGTCTAAGTTGCGCAGGTTATCCCATCCTCCCCCTGGGAGCACCTCAAGTGCTGTTAACGTTGAGTTTATGCGACATTCGCGGAGGCCATTACTAGGTCGGATAAACGCATTAGACTTGCAGACAACGACGAAGATAGTTAGTAAAGTATATGGCTTCATGGTGGCGTGGTGTGAAGGAGCACTGACAACACTGCTTCTCTCCTCGGGAATTTTTGCTTTTATATCTTACTAACAGGAGGTGTGGCCTTGGGAAGTTTTAATTTCATATTTAAACTTTAAGACACTATTGTACAAGCTTAGTCCAAATTTCCCAAATGAAGGAAACAGTCTGAATTTGTAGAGGAATGTTGTGTTTTAAGTAGATTGCACAAAAAACAGCTAGAACATTTTAAACCAGCCAAAAAGACCAGGCTGGTAAAAGTTTTTTTTGTTTTTTCCCCAGCAGTGAGATCAGCTGTATCCCTTACATGTGGGTTAATGTCATAACGCTGAATAATTAATTTGAACTCGCAGATAATTTAAGTTAAAGAACTGATAAAAATATGAAAGAAATGAAGAAGCAACTTTAGTTTTAATTTTCCTTTACAACAAGGCCAAATACATTTGTGATCATCTGTTCAATGTAATTACATCCAAAACAATCGTGTGACATAACCAAAACCTGATATTATTATTTTTTTGCATCTAAAATAATTGAACCCCAAAATTACTGCAACACAAACTTGTAAGCAAGGAAAGTATTTAATAAACTTTTATCCAAGTTTTTACTGTTGAATTTAACCTAGAGTTGAAGTAACTTTTTAGTTTCATTTTGTTGGGAATCTCCAAAGCTCTTATCATCAGCAGGAAAAGTCTGTAGGGGATTTTTTTTGAGGGATGTGGGGTGGAATGAGGAAAACTCTGTTTTAGTCAATCATTCTCCGTGTATTTAAAGGGTTAGTTCACCTAAAAATGAAAATTCTGTCTTTAATTACTTACCCTCATGTCGTTCCACACCTGTAAGACCTTCGTTCATCTTCAGAACTCAAATTAAGATCTTTTTTATAAAGTCCGATAGCTGAGTGAGGCCTGCATTGAGAGCAAGTTAACTTAGACTTTCAAATGCCCGGAAAGATACGAAAAACATATTTAAAACAGTTCATGTGGTTCAACCTTGATGTTATAAAGTGATGAGAATACTTTTTGTGCACCAAAAAAACAAAATAACGATTTTATTCAACAATATCTAGTGTATCTAGCGATTTCAAAACACTGCTTCATGAAGCTTCGAAGTTTTACCAATCTTTTGTTTCGAATCAGTGGTTCGAAGCGCTGCAAACGTGAACCATTAAAGTTTCGAAACACTTAAAACATAACGAAGCCTCGTTTACTGAGATCACGTGACTTTGGCAATTTGAGATCGTTTGATACATGCTCCGAATGACTGATTCGAAACAAAAGATTCATAAAGCTTCTAAGCTTCATGAAGCAGTGTTTTGAAATCACCCTTCACTAGTGGTAAATTAAGTAGTTATTTTGTTTTTTTGGCGCACAAAAAATATTCTTGTCACTAAAATTAAGGTTGGACCACTGTGGTCACAAGCTGCTTTAAATATGTCTTTAGTACTTTTCTGAGCGTTTGAAAATCTCAATTAACTTGCTTTTAATGCAGGCCTCACTGAGCCATCAGATTTTATTAAAAACATCTTAATTTATGTTCCGAAGATGAACGAAGGTCTTACGGGTGTGGAACGACATGAGGGTGAGTAATTAATTACAGAATTTTCATTTTTAGGTGAACCAACCCTTTAAGCCTTGAGTTTCTTGTGTTTCTTTGACTGGTATTGTCAGTATTATTGTGGTTGTGTTTTCTGTATCTCCAGTGATCTCCTGGGTTTTTCTGTTGTGGATTTATTGATTAAAGGCTGTTTTTGTTCCTGAATTCCCTTTGTTGTGCACTTCATACAGCCACACCATGACAACACCTAATTAATATAAGACATGACTATTGTCACCAACGATGTACACTTCACTAAATTACACTCCACTACTAAAATAATGAATTATTAAACTGAGACAAAATGTAATTTAAAAGTTAAATGCAATGGGATTAAATACTCAAACTTTCTGCTGAGTTATGGTCATAAACATTTAGTTTACAGACTCAGATCATGAGAATACTGAAAGTCCGCAGCTCACTTATCCATGGAATGAAGACACAGGATGCTTTGAAAACTGTCCCAACTGGTACAACAAAAATATATATTTTTTTTTACACAAGAGTACAAACAGCCTCATACACAAAAGGCAACCACCAAGAGAAATCAGGATTAATATTCTTCATAATCATGCATTTCTGTTTCTGTTGACCAAGCAGTTTCTTTAACCCCTTAACTGTCATGGTCCCCCTGGCGGGACGCCTCCCAGCCAGCACACCCATGTAGGCCTAGATCTCTGTCCCTATCTCTTAGGTCCACACTCTTCAGTGTGCACACTACATGCTGTTAAATGTAACACTGAATCAGTGTCGGAGTTAATGAGATAATTAGGTGATAATGAGCGGAATCACCGAAGGACAGAGGAACAACATGAAGTACGACTTCAGCCACAGCCTTAGATGAAATCAACTGAGGATAAAAGACATTAAATCTCTCAAGATCTGATTAAACAACTCCACAAACAGCATTACCAGCTTAATTTATTACTAACCAGACTGACTTTATTTCTGACATACATTTAAAAAAGTTATTATTGAGAATTAACAGAGGTTTAGATGTTGATGATTTGTTGAAAATAATAGTTTGGTTTGATGTATTATTATTATCGAGGTCAGTGTTTGCTTTAGTTGTGCAGTTTTACTCTTGAGTTTTTAAGTGTTAGTTCTTTTCTGGTTGCTGTAGCTGTTTGTCATAGCTGGAGTTTTACATGAGCAAAATCTTAAATTTGTGTTGGATTTCTTCTAGAAATGCAACAATCAAACAGTTTTAACCAGAAAAGCTGAATGAGTTTTAAAACACATTGTACACTAAACACTTTAAAACTCCTTTTATCACCATGATAAAAAAATGAACAAATTTCAATAAAAAATCAACAACAAAAAAACTCTCTCTCTTAATTCTCAATAAGAGCTTCTGTAGACATATAACAGACATAAAGTAAATCTGGTTAGTATTAAGTGAAGCTGGTAATGCTGTATATGGAGTTGTTTAATCCTCATCTGCTGAGATCTGAGTTGTAGTTCTTGTGTTTCAATTTTCCTGTTCTTGTTTCTTTTTCCTTTGTTGATTCCTTGTTAAAAGCAGCATCTTCAATAATGCTCAATCATCACTTAATTAATTACATAATTATCTAATTAACCCCAACACTGATTCAGTGTTACATTTAACAGCCTTTAGTGTGCACACTGAAGAGTGTTCATTTCATCTGGGCTAAACCATGTGGAGCCTACATGGGTATGCGGGCTAGGAGGCGCCAGCGGGATCGTGAGGTTAAGAGGTTAAAATAAGGAAATATATCTGAAACTGTGTGAACTCCAGTCACTGACAGGTTGCTATGTAATTTCCCAGAGTCATAGGCATAAGTTCACCAGGAAACCAAGTCATGTTTACAAGGTACAGTGACTGCCCAGAACAATTCTATGGGGCTACAAGGATTTGGGCAAAAAAAATCAAATTGCGATTTGCAATTTAAAATTTGATTTAAAAAAATAAATAAATTCTATATATAATATATATAGTAAATGCTTTTATTCACATATGCTTTTATTCACATAAACATTGATCAGATAACATAAACAGAAGCTCAACCATACTTGCTTGACACGCAAGAACAAACCCCATGGTTCTTTCGTTCAAAGTAGTTGTGTAGCTGTCAATGAAAATCACAGAAATCGCTCAGATTTTGTTAAAAATATTTTCATCTGTGTTTCGAAGATGAATGAAGGTCTTACGGGTTTGGAACAACATGAGGGTGAGTAGGCTAAATGATGACAGAATTTAAATTTTTTGGGTGAACTAACCCTTTAACAAATGTTTTCAGTTACCGATGCAAGGTGTGCTATTCACAGACATCTATGATTGATTGATTTAATGAATGAAAGTGTTCATGGAATGTTAAATGAGTAGAATTCAAGCAGTACCGACCTATACTCATATGGTCTCACATGTAACACTAATGAGGCGACAGACGCGCTCTCCGTGGAATGAAGATGTGATATTGCGAAAACACTAATTAAAAGCAGGTAAAATACTCTGAATCAGCTTTTATTATTTGGCTAGGATGACAGTGCCTCTTGCATATACGCACAACTACACAAACACATTTTTACACTCATGGTTCATACTCGTGTTTTTTTCCTTTCACCCTTGTCATTTACACTAAATAATAATGAATACATTTAAGCATTAGTTGTCCATGACCTTAAAAAATAATCACTTTTCTGCTGGGGCACCATAGTGAATACTTGTGGATAGTTGTTGTAATTTGTATGCAATTTCGCTATTGTCAACTAGATGGTGGTAGAGGACAGCAGGAGTTTGAGCACTTACCGTTTTTTTGTAATTCATGAATTATTTTTGTATAAGAATTTTGGTAGAAACAAATATTTTATTTTAAGCCATATTATTTCACATTTGAAGTCTCTTTTAGGGTATCTGACATACACTTACTTGGAATTTCTTGGACAGTTCTTATGTGCTACATGTCAAGAGCAAAGTAATAAAACAGAACTGGACCTTCTCTGAGACATGAAATCTCTCCAGATATCAGCAGAGGAGGATTAAACAACCCCACAAACAGCATTACAGCTTCACTTTATTTATTTCATCTACAGAAGTTCTTACTGAGAATTAACAGAAGTTTAACGTTCATGTTTGTTTCATTTCAATTCACCATAATAATGATTGGTGTTTCCATTAGTTGGACTCTTAACTCTTACCATATGTGTGTCTTCAGTGGCTGCTGAGATGTGTTTGTCAAATACATTTACAATAATAAAGAAAGCTGAAATTAGATCATATGATGATTTTTAGCTATTTGAATTACAAAAACTGTTTTGTAGAAATAAAAAAACAAAAAAACAAGCAGAAAACAATAAAATACAAAGACAAACACAGTTATGAGCAAGCGCGTATGAATCTCAACAATGGTGACAACAAAATATTCAATCAGACTCTGGAGATCACAAAAAGCTACTAAAAGACAGAACAAAAACCACAGCAAAAATAAAAGCAAATAGTCAGAATTAAAGAAAATAAAAGGACAATTCAGCTGCATAATTTATTCATGCTGTGATGCATGCTGGGAATTTTGTACTATTGTTCCCAGCATGCACTGTGGCATGACACTTTTGGTTGTCACCTTTGTTGAGATTCATGTGTTGATTCTTTGTGTGTCATCTTAGATTTTTTTTTGTTTGTTTTAATCTTCAGATCGGTTTTGTTCCATTATGAGATTTCAGTGATGGTTGGTTTTGTTCGGTTGTGAGATCTCAATAGATTTTGTTCACTTTTGTTCTATTAGGAGATCTTAATTGCAGTCATATTCATTTCTTTATTCTCAATGACTGTCAGTTTTGTTTCTTTACGAGATTTCAATTACGGTCGGTTTTGTTCCTTTACAAAATTTCAATGACAGTCGGTTTTGTTAAAGAGCTTTTAATGGCAGTTAGTTTTGTTTGGTTACGAGCTCTCAATGACGGTCAATTTTCAGTGTCAGTCGGTTTTGTTCCTTTACGAGATTTCAAAGACAGGTGGTTTTGTTTCTTTACAAAATTTCAAAGATGGTTGATTTTGGTCCTTTACTAGATCTCAATGACAGTCAGTTTTGTTCTTTTTATGAGATCTCAATGGTTGACGGTTTTATTTTGTTATGAGATTTCAGGTACAGTTGGTTCTGTTCAATTGTAAGATTTCAATGATGGTCAGTTTTGTTCAGTTGTGAGATCTCAATGACGGCTGGTTTTGTTCCATTAAGAGATCTCAACGATTGTCAGTTTTATTCAGTTATGAGATTTCAAGGACAGTCGAGTTTGAAATAATTCAAACTCTTGTTTTGTGACTAGATTTCAATGATGGTTGGTTTTGTTTGGTTACGAGATTTCAGTGACGGTTGGTTTTGTTTCTTTGTTCTTTTACGAGATTTCAAAGATAATCGGTTTTGTTTCGTAATGAAATATCTATGATGGTCGGTTTTGTTCCACCATAGGATCTTGACAATGATTTTTTTTTTTCTATTACAAGATTTCAAAGACATTGGGCACAGAAATAAAAATCCCATATGTGGGACCGTACCGCTAAAAGGGATAACGGTCGGTTTTCTGGGTTGTGAGATTTCAACGATGGTCGGTTTTGGTGGGTTATGAGATCTCAATGATGGTAGGTTTCCAGTGTCAGTTGTTTTTTTGTCGTTACAAGATTTCAAAGACGGTTGGTTTTGTTTCGTTATGAATTTTCAATGACGGTCGGATTTAGTGGGTTACGAGATCTCAGTGACGGTTGGTTTTGCTGGGTAACGAGATCTCAGTGATGATAGATTTTGGTGGGTTACGAGATCTCAATGATGGTAGGTTTTCAGTGTCAGTTGTTTTTGTTTTCCTGTTATAAGATTTTAAAGATGGTTTAATAATGGTTGGTTTTGCTGGGTTATGAGCTTTCAACGATGGTCGGTTTTGGTGATTACAAGATTTTAAAGATGGTAGGTTTTCAGTGTGAATAGTTTTTTTCAAAGATGGTCGGTTTTCAGTTGACTTGGTCAAGTCAAGTCAAGTCAACTTATATAGCACTTTTAACAATGCAGATTGTGTCAAAGCAGCTTTACAGTGATAACTGGTATATCATTTTGGCTGCACAGCAGCTCTTAAAGAAAATGGTGTCATTATCCATCTTAAGTAAAGTCAGTTGATTCATTCCGATGTAAGAATCAACAGTTATTAATTTAGTTAATTTATCTATATCAGCACTGGAATAAACAGTGACATCATCATTAAACTCAGTGATTGTAGATCTCAATGATTGTAGGTTTTGGTGGGTTATGAGATCTCAATGACGGTTGGATTTGTGAGGTTATGAGATTTCAATAACGGTCGGTTTTGCTGTGTTATGAAATTTCAACAATGGTCTGTTTTGGTGGGGGTATGAGATACCAAAGACGGTAGGTTTTCAGCATCAGTAAGCTTTTTTTGGTAACAAGATTTCAAAGATGGTCGGTTTTGTGGACTACGGTATCTCAGTAATAGTAGGTTTTGGTGGGTTACAAGATCTCAGGGACGGTCAGTTTTGCTGGGTAACAACAGATCTCAGTGATGGTAGGTTTTGATGGGTTACAAGATCTCAATGATGGTAGGTTTTAAGTGTCAGTCGTTTTTTTTTTTTCTGTTATAAGATTTTAAAGACGGGTTTGTTTCATTTGTTTTCATTAATTTTCAACGATGGTCGGTTTTATTCCACGGCAAGTTTTCAGTTGCAAGATTTCGGTTATATCTGTTTTATTTGGTCATGAGATTGCAATGATGGCTAGTTTTGTTCCTTTAGAAAATCTCAATGACGGTCGATTTTGGTGGGTTACAAAACCTCAAAGAAGTTCGGATTTGCTAGGTTATGAGATTTCAATAACGGTCGGTTTTGGTGGGTTACAGATCTCAAAGATGGTAGGTTTTCAGTGTCAGTCATTTTTTTTTTTTAGGAGATTTCAAAGATGGTCAGTTTTGTTTCATTACGAGTTTTCAATGACGGTCGGTTTTGGTGGGTTACGAGATCTCAATAATGGTTGGTTTTGCTGGGTTATGAGATTTCAACGATGATCGGTTTTGGTGATTACAAGATTTTAAAGATGGTAGGTTTTCAGTGTGAATAGTTTTTTTTTATCGTTACAAGATTTCAAAGATGATAGGTTTTGGTGGGTTGCGAGATCTCAAGGACAATCGGTTTTGCTGGGTAACAACAGATCTCAGTGATGGTCGGTTTTGGTGGGTTACGAGATCTCAATGATGGTAGGTCTTAGTCAAGTCAAGTCAACTTATATAGCGCTTTTAACAATACAGATTGTGTCAAAGCAGCTTTACAGTGATAACTGGTATATCATTTTGGCTGCACAGCAGCTCTTAAAGAAAATGGTGTCATTATCCATCTTAAGTAAATTCAGTTGATTCATTCCGATGTAAGAATCAACAGTTATTAATTTAGTTAATTTATCTATATCAGCACTGGAATAAACAGTGACATCATCATTAAGCTCACTGATTGTAGATCTCAATGATTGTAGGTTTTGGTGGGTTATGAGATCTCAATGACGGTTGGATTTGTGGGGTTATGAGATTTCAATAACGGTCGGTTTTGCTGTGTTATGAGATTTCAACAATGGTCTGTTTTGGTGGGGGTATAAGATATCAAAGACGGTAGGTTTTCAGCATCAATAAGCTTTTTTTGGTAACAAGATTTCAAGGATGGTCGGCTTTGTGGACTACGGTATCTCAGTAATGGTAGGTTTTGGTGGGTTACAAGATCTCAGGGACGGTCAGTTTTGCTGGGTAACAACAGATCTCAGTGATGATAGGTTTTGATGGGTTACAAGATCTCAGGGACGGTCAGTTTTGCTGGGTAACAACAGATCTCAATGATGGTAGGTTTTAAGTGTCAGTAATTTTTTTTATGTTATAAGATTTTAAAGACAGTCGGTTTTGTTTCATTACGAGTTTTCAATGATGGTCAGTTTTGGTGAGTTACAAGATCTCAGTGATGGTAGATTTTGGTGGGTTAAGATATCTTATGAACGGTCGGTTTTCCTAGGGAACAAGAGATCTCAGTGATGGTAGGTTACAAAATCTCGGTGACGGTCGGTTTTGCTGGGTAACAAGAGATTTCAGTAATGGTAGGTTTTGGTGGGTTACGAGATCTCAATTATAGTAGGTTTTAACTGTCAGTCGTTTCTTTTTCTGTTATAAGATTTTAAAGACGGTCAGTTTTGTTTTGTTATGAGATTTCAACAATGGTCTGTTTTGGTGGGTTACGAGACCTCAAAGACGGTAGGTTTTCAGCATCAGTAAGTTTTTTTTCGTTACAAGATTTCAAAGACGGTTGGTTTTATTTTGTTATGAGTTTTCAAAGACGATCGGTTCTGGTGGGTTATAAGATCTCAGTAACAGTAGGTTTTGGTGGGTTACAAGATCTCAAAGATGGTCAGTTTTGCTGGGTTATGAGATTTCAACGATGGTCGGTTTTTTGTGTCAGTTGGTTTTTTATCATTATGAGTTTTCAATGATGGTCGGTTTTGGCGGGTTACAAAACCTCAGCAATGGTAGGTTTTTGGTGGGTCACGAGTTCTCAAGAACAGTTGGTTTTACTAGGTAACAAGAGCTCTCAATGATGGTAGGTTTTGGTGGGTTACGCAATCTCAATGATGGTAGGTTTTCAGTGTCAGTGTTTTTTTTGTCATTACTAGATTTCAAAGACGGTCAGTTTTGTTTCGTTACGAGTTTTCAATGACTGTCAGTTTACGGGGTTATGAGATCTCAATGACTGTCGATTTTGCTGTGTTATGAGATTTCTACGATGGTCGGTTTTGGTGGGTTACAAGATCTCAATGATGGTACGTTCTCAGTGTCAGTTGTTTTTTTTCTTGTTACGAGATGTCAATGACGGTCGGTTTTGGTGAGTTACGAGATTTCAATGATTGTAGGTTTTTTTAGGTTACAAGATCTCAATGATGGTCGGATTTGTTGGGTTATGAGATTTCAATAGCAGTCAGTTTTGCTGTGTTATGAGATTTTAACAATAGTCTGTTTTGGTGGGGTACAAAATCTCAAAGACAGTAGGTTTTCAAGGTTAGTTTTTTTATTTTTTCATGAGATTTCAAAGACGGTCGGTTTTATGCTGTTACGAGTTTTCAAAGACAGTCAGTTTTGGTGGGTTACGATATCTCAGGGACGGTCGGTTTTCCTGGGTAACAAGAGATCTCAGTGATGGTAGATTTTGGTGGGTTACGAAATCTCAATGATGGTCAGATTTGTTGGGTTATGAGATTTCAATAGCAGTCAGTTTTACTGTCTTATGAGATTTTGATGATGGTCTGTTTTAGTGGGTTACAAGATTTCAAAGACGGTCGGTTTTATGTTGTTACACGTTTTCAAAGACAGTCAGTTTTAGTGAGTTACAGGATTTCAGTGATGGTAGGTTTTTGTGGGTTACGATCTCTCAGGGACGCTCGGTTTTGATGGGTCACAAGATCTCAATTATGGTATGTTTTCAATGTCAGTTGTTTTTTGTTGTTGTTAGGAGATTTCAAAGACAGTTTTGTTTCAGTACAAGTTTTCAATGATGGTCGGTTTTGGTGGGTTACAAGATCTCAGTGATGGCAGGCTTTAGTAATTTACGAAATCTCTGGGACAGTAGATTTTGATGGGTAACGAATTCTTAGTGATGGTAGGTTTTGGTGGGTTACGAGATCTCAATGATGGTATGTTCTCAATGTCAGTTTTTTATTTCGTTACGAGATCTCAACGACGGTCGTTTTTGGTGGGTTACGAGATCGCAATGATTGTAGGGTTTGGTAGGTTACGAGATCTCAATGATGGTCGGATTTGTTGGGTTATGAGATTTCAATAGCAGTCGGTTTTGCTGTGTTATGAGATTTCAACAATGGTCTGTTTTGGTGGGTTATGAGATCTCAAAGATGGTAGGTTTTCATCATCAGTTAGTTTTTTTTTGTTACAAGTTTTTAAAGACAGTCAGTTTTGGTGGGTTATGAGATATCAGTGATGGTAGGTTTTGGTGAGATACAATATCTCAGGAATGTTCAGTTTTCCTGGGTAACAAGAGATCTCAGTGATGGTAGGTTTTGGAGGGTTACGAAACTTCAGGGATGGTCGATTTTGCTGGGTAATAACAGATCTCAGTGATGGTAGGTTTTGGTAGGTTATGCGATCTCAATGATGGTAGGTTTTCAGTGTCCGTTTTTTTTTGTCATTACGAGATTTCAAAGACGGTCGGTTTTCTTTCGTTACGGGTTTTCAAAGACTGTCGGTTTGGGGGGTTATGAGATCTCAATGACTGTTGATTTTGCTGTGTTATGAGATTTCTATGATGATCGGTTTTGGTGGGTTACGAGATCTCAATGATGGTATGTTCTCAGTGTCAGTTGTTTTTTATTTCGTTACGAGATCTCAACGACGGTCGTTTTTGGTGGGTTACGAGATCGCAATGATGGTAGGTTTTGGTAGGTTACGAGATCTCAATGATTGTTGGATTTGTTGGGTTATGAGATTTCAATAGCAGTCGGTTTTGCTGTGTTACAAGATTTCAACGATGGTCTGTTTTGGTGGGTTATGAGATCTCAAAGATGGTAGGTTTTTTTTTTGTTACAAATTTTTAAATTTTATCAGTGATGGTAGGTTTTGGTGGGATACAATATCTCAGGGATGTTCAGTTTTCCTGGGTAACAAGAGACCTCAGTGATGGTAGGTTTTGGAGGGTTACGAAACCTCAGGGATGGTCGATTTTGCTAGGTAACAACAAATCTCAGTGATGGTAGGTTTTGATGGATAACAAGATCTCAATAATGGTAGGTTTTCAGTGTCAGTTGTTTTTTTTGTTGTTACGAGATTTCAAAGACAGTCGGGTTTTTGTCATTACGAGATTTCAAAGACGGTCGGTTTTATTTCGTTACAAGTTTTCAATGACTGTCGGTTTAGGGGGTTATGAGATCTCAATGACTGTCGGTTTTGCTGCGTTATGAGATTTCTATGATGGTCGGTTTTGGTGGGCTACGAGATTTCAACGATGGTACGTTCTCAGTGTCAGTTGTTTTTTTTTCGTTACGAGATCTCAATGATGGTCGGATTTGGTGGGTTATGAGATCTCAAAGACAGTAGGTTTTCAATGTCAGTTTTTTTTTTCGTCATGAGATTTCAAAGACAGTTGGTTTTATGTTGTTACGAGTTTTCAAAGACGGTCAGTTTTGGTGGGTTACGGGATCTCAGTGATGGTAGGTTTTGGTGGATTACGAAATCTCAATGATGGTCGGATTTGTTGGGTTAAGAGATTTCAATAGCGGTCAGTTTTGCTGTGTTATGAGATTTCAACGATGGTCTGTTTTGGTGGGTTACAAGATTTCAAAGACGGTAGGTTTTCAGCGCCAGTTAGTTTGTTTTTTTGTTTTGAGATTTCAAAGATAGTAAGTTTTATGATGTTACAAGTTTTCAAAGACAGTCAGTTTTGGTGAGTTACAGGATTTCAGTGATGGTAGGTTTTGGTGGGTTACGAGATCTCAGTGATGGTAGGTTTTGGTAGATTATGAGATCTCTGGGACAGTCAGTTTTGATGGATAACAAACTCTCAACGATGGTAGGTTTTGGTGGGTTATGAGATCTCAGTCATGGTAGGTTTTGGTGGGATAAGATTTCTCAGGGATGTTCAGTAATAAGACATTTCAGTGATGGTAGGTTTTGGTGGGTTACGAAATCTCAGGGATGGTCGGTTTTGTTGCATAACAACAGATCTCAGTGATGGTAGATTTTGATGGGTCACAAGATCGCAACGATGGTAGGTTTTGATGGGTCACAAGATCTCAACGATGGTAGGTTTTCAGTGTCAGTTTTTTTTTGTTACGAGATTTCAAAGACAGTCGTTTTTTTTATTATGAGTTTTCAATGAAGGTCGGTTTTGTTTCGTTACGAGTTTTCAATGACTATCGGTTTGAGGGGTTACGAGATCTCAATGACTGTCGGTTTTGCTGTGTTATGAGATTTCTATGATAGTCGGTTTTGGTGGGTTACGAGATCTCAATGATGGTACGTTCTCAGTGTCAGTTGTTTTTTATTTAATTACGAGATCTCAACGACGGTCGGTTTTGGTGGGTTACGAGATCTCAATGATTGTAGATTTTGGTCGGTTACGAGATCTCAATAATGGTCGAATTTGTTGGGTTATGAGATTTCAATAGCGGTCGGTTTTGGTGGGTTACGAGATCTCAAAGACGGTAGGTTTTCAACGTCAGATTTTTTTTATCACAAGATTTCAAAGACAGTCGGTTTTATGTTGTTACGAGTTTTCAAAGATGGTCAGTTTTCGTAGGTTATGGGATCTCAGTGATGGTAGGTTTTGGTGCGTTACGAAATCTCAATGTTGGTCAGACTTGTTGGGTTAAGAGGTTTCAATAGCGGTCGGTTTTTCTTTGTTATGAGATTTCAATGATGCTCAATTTTATGATGTTACAAGTTTTCAAAGACAGTCAGTTTTGGTGAGTTACAGAATTTCAGTGATAGTAGGTTTTGGTGGGTAACAATATCTCAGGAACGGTTGGTTTTGCTGAGTAACAACAGATCTCAGTGATGATAGGTTTTGATGGGTCACAAGATCTCAATTATGGTAAGTTTTAAGTGTCAGTGTTTTTTTTCTGTAATAAGATTTTAAAGAAGGTCGGTTTTGTTTTATTACAAGTTTTCAATGATGGTTGGTTTTGATGGGTTACGAGATCTCAGTGATGGTAGGTTTTGGTGGGTTATGAGATCTCAGGGACGTTCGGTTTTGCTGGGTAACAACAGATCTCAGTAATGGTAGGTTTTGATGGGTTACAAGATCTTAATGAAGGTGTGTTTTCAATGTCAGTTGTTTTTTGTTGTTGTTAGGAGATTTCAAAGACAGTCAGTTTTGTTTTAATACAAGTTTTCAATGACAGCCAGTTTTGGTGGGTTACAAGATCTCTGTGATGGTAGGTTTTGGTGGTTTACGAGGTCTCTGAGACAGTCGGTTTTGATGGGTAACGAATTCTCAGTGATGGTAGGTTTTGGTGGGTTTTGAGATCTCAGGAATGGTTGTTTTCCAGGGTAACAAGAGATCTCAATGATGGTAGGTTTTGGTGGGTTACTAAATCTCAATGATGGTCGGATTTGTTGGGTTATGAGATTTCAATAGCGGTCGGTTTTACTGTGTTATGAGATTTCAACGATGGTCTGTTTTGGTGGATTACGAGATCTCAAAGATGGTAGGTTTTCAGCGTCAGTTAGTTCTTTTTTTCGTTATGAGATTTCAAAGACGGTTGGTTTTATGATGTTATAAGTTTTCAAAGACAGTCAGTTTTGGTGAGTTACAGGATTTCAGTGATGGTAGGTTTTGGCAGTTTACGAGATCTCTGGGACAGTCAGTTTCGATGGGTAACGAATTCTCAGTCATGGTAGGTTTTAGTGGGTTATGAGATCACAGGAACAGTCGTTTTCCAGGGTAACAAGAGATCTCAGTGAGAGCAAGTTTTGGTGGGTTACGAGATCTCAGGGACGGTCAGTTTTGCTGGGTAACAAGAGCTCTCAGTGATGGTAGGTTTTGGTAGGTTACACGATCTCAACGATGGTATGTTTTCAGTGTCAGTTGTTTTTTTGTCATTACGAGATTTCAAAGACGGTCGGTTTTGTTTCGTTACGGGTTTTCAATGACTGTCGATTTGGGGGATTACGAGATCTCAATGATGGTAGGTTTTTCACTGTCAGTTGTTTTTTGTTTTTGTTATGAGATTTCAAAGACGGTCAGTTTTGTTTCAGTACAAGTTTTCAATGACGGTCAGTTTTGGTGGTTTACAAGATCTCAATGATGGTAGGTTTTGGTAGTTTACGAGATTTTTGGGACAGTCAGTTTTGATGGGTAACAAATTTTCAGTGATGGTAGGTTTTGGTAGTTTACGCGATCTCAATGATGGTAGGTTTTCAATGTCAGTTGTTTTTTGTTTTGTTACGGGTTTTCAATGACTGTCGGTTTGGGGGGTTACGAGACATTGATGACTGTCGGTTTTGCTGTGTTATGAGATTTCTATGATGGTCGGTTTTGGTGGGTTACAAGATCTCAATGATGGTAGGTTTTCAGGTTTTTAGTCTTTTTTTTTTCCTTTACGAGATCTCAACGATGGTAGGTTTTGGTGGGTTTCAACATGTCAACGACGGTCGGAGTTGCTGGGTTATGAGATTTCAATTACACTCATTTTTCCTGGGTTATGAGACTTCAACGATGGTCGGTTTTGGTGGGTTACAAGATCTCAAAGATGGTGGGTTTTCAGTGTTAGTTGGTTTTTTGTTGTTTTCAAGGACAGTCAGTTTAGTTTCATTACAAGTTTTCAATGATGGTTGGTTTTGGTGGGTTATAAGATATCAGCGATGGTAGGTTTTGATGGATTACGAGATCTCAGGGACGGTCGGTTTTGCTGGGTAACAAGAGATCTCAGTGATGTTAGGTTTTGGTGGGTTACGTGATCTCAATGATGGTAGGTTTTCAGTGTCAGTTGTTTTTGTGTCATTACAAGATTTCAAAGACGGTTGGTTTTGTTTCGTTATGAGTTTTCAATGACTGTCGGTTTGGGGGGTTACGAGATCTCAATGACTGTCAGTTTTGCTGTGTTATGAGATTTCTATTATGGTCGGTTTTGGTGGGTTATGAAATCTCAATGACGTCGGTTTTGTTGGGTTACGAGATCTCAATAATTGTAGGTTTTGGTGGGTTACGTGATTTCAATGATGGTCGGATTTGTTGGGTTATGAGATTTCAATAACAACCAGTTTTGCTGTGTTATGAGATTTCAACGATGGCCTGTTTTTGTGGGTCACGAGATCTCAAAGACGACAGGTTTTCAACATCAGTCAGTTTTTTGTTTATTATAAGATTTCAGAGATGTTTTTATTTTGTTTTATTTAGTTTTCAAGATGGTCAGCTTTGGTGGGTTACAAGATCTCAGGGACGGTTGATTTTGCTGGGTAACAACAGATCTCAGTGATGGTAGGTTTTGATGGGTTACAAGATCTCAATGATGGTAGGTTTTAAGTGTCAGTCGTTTTTTTTTTCTGTTATAAGATTTTAAAGACTGTTGGTTTTGTTTCATTACGAGTTTTCAATGATGGTCTGTTTTGTTTCATTACGAGTTTTCAATGATGGTCGGTTTTGGTGGGTTACGAGATCTCAGTGATGGTAGGTTTTGATGGGTTACAAGATCTGTGTAATGATGGTAGGTTTTAAGTGTCAGTCATTTTTTTTGTTATAAGATTTTAAAGACGGTCAGTTTTGTTTCAACACGAGTTTTCAATGATGGTCAGTTTTGGTGGGTTACAAGATCTCAGTCATGGTAGGTTTTCAGTGTCAGTCTTTTTTTTCCTTACAAGATCTCAAAGACGTCGGTTTTGGTGGGTTACGAGATTTCAGTGATGGTAGGTTTTGGTGGGTTGCGAGATCTCAGGAACGGTCGGTTTTGCTGGGTAACAAGAGATCTCAGTGATGATAGGTTTTGGTGGGTTTACAAGATCTCAATGACGGTCGGATTTGCTGGGTTATGAAATTTCAACGATGGTCAGTTTTGGTGGATTACGAGATCTCAAAGATGGAAGGTTTTCAGTGTCAGTTGGTTCTTTGTCGTTATGTGATTTCAAAGCCAGTCAGTTTTGTTTCATTACGAGTTTTCAAAACGACGGTCAGTTTTGGTGGATTACAAGATTTTAACGATGGGAGGTTTTGGTGGGTTACAAGATCTCAGGGACGGTCGGTTTTGCTGGGTAACGACAGATCTCAGCGATGGTAGGTTTTGATGGGTTACAAGATCTTAATTATGATAGGTTTTAAGTGTCAATTGCTTTTTTATCATAAGATTTGAAAGAAGATCAGTTTTGTTTCATTACAAGTTTTCAATGACAGTCGGTTTTGATGGGTTACGAGACCTCAAGGACAGTCGGTTTTTCTGGGTAACAAGAGATCTCAGTGATGGTAGGTTTTGGTGGGTTACGAGATCTCAATGACGGTCGGTTTTGCTGGGTTATGAGATTTCAATGACAGTCGGTTTTGGAGGGTTACAAGATCTCAGAGATGGTAGATTTTCAATGTCAGTTGTTTTTTTTGTTGTTGTTGTTTATTTGTTGTTTAATTTTGTTTGTTTACAAGATTTCAAAGATAGTTGGTTTTGTTATGTTATGAGATTTCAATGTTGGCCGAGTTGTTTCATTTAGGAGATCTGTCAGTTTTGTTCCTTTGCAAAATTTCAAAGACGGACAGTTTTATTCAGTTACAAGATTTTAATTACGGTTGGTTTTGTTTCTTTACAAGATTTCAAAGACAGTCGGTTTGTTTCCATTACCAGGATTCAGCGACACCAGCTTTGTTTCGTTGTAAGATTTCAATGGCGGTTCATTTTATTCCTTTGTGAGATTTCAATGATGATCTGTTTTTTTCCTTTATGAGACCTCAATAGCAGTCAGTTTCAGTCCTTTACGAGATCTCAATGACTATCAGTTTTGTTTCGTTATGAGATTTCAATGACAGTTGGTTTGTTCCTATGTGAGATTTAAATGACAGACGGTTTTGTTCCTTTACAAGATTTCAATGACGGTCAGTTTTGTTCCTTTGCAAGATCTCAGTAGCTGTGTTTCCATCCAAACGTGAAGCAATCTTTTCAAAGTTTACATGTGTTTCCATCTTCCATTATTCACATTAACTCTTTTTTGCACAAGTCAAAAACCACCTAAAGTGAAGCGTAAAAACTGAAAACCGAAATTGGGCATTTCCATTTCTAGTTTCTGATGCGATACTTCAAAATGTGCATAATCATGGAAACATATCAAGACCACACACCTGTTGATTGCAGGAATGACTTCCGAAATGAAGGATAATCAATGCTATAAGCAGGCTCTCCAATCACACATTCTGCTTTACAGTGAAAAACACAACAGAAAAAAAAAAAAAACATGGGTAATTTTTTTTCTTAATACTCTACTTTGTGGTTACCAAGTTTTAGCTACAAAAGCACATAACATCTGGTATTCTTGTTTTCATTAGTTATCACGGTTACCATCCAAACAAAAGTTGTAAATATCAAACATATCTAGGATAGAGTATTTTTGGATTTTTGTCACCGAATCTCAACAATGGTGACAATCAAGTGTCATGCCACAATGGATCCTGGGAACAATAGTATAAAACTCCCAGCATGCATCACAGAATGAATGAATTATGCAGCTGAATTGTCCTGTTATTTTCTTTAATTCTAACTATTTGCTTTTATTTTTTGCTGTTTTTTGTTCTGTCTTTTTGTATTTTGATGTTTTATCATTGTAGTTTATTGTTTTCTGCTAACGGTTTTTATCAAATCTATTTAATCTTCTAACTGATTTATGCAATGCAGTGTGATCTCATGTTGCAGTAAAACAGGGTTTGTAATTTAAATGTTTTAATGGCACAAGACAATTATTACATTCAAATGACAACAGAGATTCAGGCAATTTCATTATTATTATAAAGTCAGCATCTGATCTCAGCTTTTTTTTGGTACTTCAAATGTATTTGACAAACACACTATCATAGCAGCTAGAAAAGACAAACATATCCTAAGAGTTAAGAGCACAACTAATGGAAACACCAATCACCATTATGGTGACTTCAAATGAAACACAATCCTCCTCTACTGAGATCTGGAGAGATTTCATGTCTTCTTTTATCTTCTGTTGATTTCATCTAAGGCTGATGCTAAAGTTGTAGTTCTTGTGTTTCTGTTTGTCTCTTTTTTTCCGTTCTCTTCTCTCCCTCAGTGATTCTGCTTGTTAACAGGCTTGTTAATGCTAAGATGATTCTATAAATAATATATAAAAATTTCGTGGCTCAGATAAGGTCCAGTTCAGGTTTATTTCTTTGCTCTTGGCTGACATGTGGCATTGCTATGCTTATGACTGGCAAACAGCCATCATTCCACACCACATGTGGCCGAGATCATCATACCACATGTGGCAGATGTGGGCCGGATTTGGGCCGGCACAAAGTTGCCATCTAGGACTAGTCCTATAGTGAACTTTACACTCACAGAGTTAAGTCCTGTGATTTACAAGAGTGTTATATGTCCAGTATGTCCCGCATGGATGCCCTCATCAGCACTTTTTGCTGATAACAACAGCTATACTGAAAAACACTGCTCAATATGTGTTAATTGATGTTTTATGAGCAGTAAGCGTGATGCTTAGTTCATAACATATCCTTTAAGTTTATTGTGTTGACAAACTGTGTTATTGAAATAAGGAATGTAACTTGGGTGATATAACTTAAATGTGTGTCTGAGTGTAAGTGTAAAAGCCAAAAAATTGTGCCAGCTGTGTAAACTTCAGCAGACCGCACTAAGGCTATGTCAGCAAACTGTAGAGATCAAAATGTACCAGTGGAGAGACTCTATGAAGGGAAGCTGAGAAATTTCAAAACAGATTCAGATGGGTGTTGAGCTCTGCCATGGGGACAGAAGTTGGAATGAACAACAGAGAAAGGAAACAAGAAAGGAGGAGGAACAGAGGGAGAGAAAGAGAGGAATCTGTGAGGTTGGAAGCAGGAGGGATTCGGGTCCCTCAATAAAATCCTCTTAAATATTGAACAATAGATAAGGAGCCTGAGGATATGAAAGAGAAAATCAGTAGCATTCTGGTTTAATTGGCTGATTTATTCACTAATCTTTGCTTTTGAATGTGAGCATGTATGAGAGAGAGCGTATATTAAGCTTAAAGCACAATTACCCACATTCAGAGCTTCCCGGTTGCAAAATGTTAAGGGTTGTATAGAAGTTAAGCTTTGTATTACCTCATTTAATATGGACTCATCTTTCATTCTTTAAAAACAAACAAAAGTTGTCTTTATGAAAGCAAGAGATGATTATATGTTAAATGTTTAAAATCTAGGGATGCACAATATATGAACTTATTAGTTAATGGATAATATTTGTTTTTAAATATCAGTGATTATTTTTTTAACTGTGCATGCTAATTTTTCCTATATTTACATTTAGATAACTTTTGCCGTAATCTTACTTTTAATTGAAGTTAATTGTTAAAAACATTAATAATTTAACTACACTGTTAAATGTAGTCTTTGAAATAAATAAATATACATTTTTCATTCTGTGCATTATTAAATTCCTAAATTCACTTAATGGCATTTAAAAGTTTTTAGTTTTTAATGTTTTTCTTTTATTTAGACAAAACAGTATAGAATTTTAACTATTAACTGTGATCGACCAAAAAAAAAAGGTATTTTAATCAGTATTTTATAATCTTATGTGCTATACCAAAAACACAAGTAGCATATTTCTGCTTTTAAACCCTCTGAAATGTCTTCCAGTGTAAATGCATTACTTTAAACACAATGTCTTTTCTTGCACTAGTCAAAATGATTGTCTGCAGTAATGACAGCATGTCATGGAAGCTTTCCACATATTTTAAGTTATGCTTTACCCAGAACATGCCATAAAGTGAGCTCACTGTGTATATACACGTCTGTATTCTGTGAAAAGCTCTAAACTTAGTGTTTAATGTCCTCCGGATCTTGCTGTTTTGTTATTTTATGTTACTGATTCACATATCTGCTGCAGGGATTTTTTGCAACAATCGGAAATTACAGTTTCTAAACTCTGTGTCTTATTAACTGTCCCAAGAACTGTATGCCTTAACATACATGAGTGTGTATTTGTTAGCTACTAATTTACTTATGGCTGACCAGTCATGCCACACTCAGAGCTATATAACCACAATAAATACTGGCCCTGTCCAAAACTATACCTTCAACCTATGCTGTCGTCCTCTGTGTCGAGACTTTACCAAATCCAGTTCCAGTATATATCAATCAATGCATTTTCAAACTATGTTTTTTCACCCCAGTCTAAAATATTTAGTCACATGCTTGCTATCACACACTTCTGCTGAAACCTTGCCTTTGGTCCTGGTAACAAAGGCCACAGTGCTGAATTATTGGTTAACAGGAAAGTTTCTTTACTCACAGCTACTGCCTAACTGAGAAGACAGCAGATGACTCCATTAGGTCGTCTTTCAACCCTTATGGCCCGTTCACATCAAGAACTATAACGATAATTATATTAGTGTCCACAACAATGCACAATATTGTTCTGTGTGCTGTCATTTCGTCATCTGTTGCTTTAAATGCTCAAGCTCTTTAAAGTCAGGTGAATTCTGACTGGCTGCTAATGTTTTTATCATTCATCAGCTGCAGAAAATCTTTCTGAAAGTGATTCCAATGATATTGTTCCTCTGTGTTATCATTATAGCTGTAATGTGAACTTTCCTATATTCTCATAGAATTAGAATAAGCTTAAAAGAAACAAAACTAAACTATAGTGTAGAAATGACTAAAATAACACTATTTTGTTTAAACCTCCTCTCAGTTTCCTTTCTTCAACACGAGACCCCTTTTCTCTCTTTTCCTGTCTTTCCCTCTCTCTGCACAATCTCGGTATTAGTGCAGGGGCAGGGCTTATCGCTCACCCCTCCTCCTACTTTGAAAAGAGAGAGAAAAAAACAATAGACTTTAATCACTCTTGTGGCCACAGCAGAGAAGCTGCCAACCTCTTCTCGAATTAGACTGAGGTTGAAAGAGAGAGAGACTTTGTTTGTATGTGTTGGGAAACAGCAATTGTGGACTTCTAAACAAAGATCTGTCAGACTTTTTACACTTCACACAAACGGACAAAAGGGCATGCTCTGGAATGCACCCCTGAGACAGACAGACACATAAACACACAGGTCTTCATCACAGGAGCACCAGTTCTCTACAACCCTGAGCATGTGTGGGCAACCTGGACGGGCATCATGATCTCACACTACCCCCTGGCATCACTGCTCCCTTGGCCGCCCATCCCACACTGCCTGGACCTAGATGGAGAAGGTGGGGTGGCCCTGCAGAGGTACCAGCCACGGTCACCGGAGAGCAGCCCTCGATACTGGGTCAGTCACTTACATGTGTTTAAGACTGCTGTGATGGTATTTCTTTGTAGCTATAGCACTTGTTTGGTGGTTTGCCTTTATTCGCAACAGCATGGACTTTATCTGAGTTGGGATGTGTTGTTTGGGGTCTTTCGGAGATATGGGATGATGAGAAATAGAATCAAAAGTTAAACGGTCAGAAAGTTGATTTGCATTAAACTTAATCTGTGTTTGGATTTTAGTTTGCATAAATTCTTAAGCATAGAAATAATAAATTGTACTCATGCAGAAGTCTGAAAGTTGCATTTCATATTGCAATAGTCATGTAATTGCTGGAATTTAGATTTAGACTTAGTGTTTAGAAGCTGCAAATCCGATAAACATACCAATATATATTAAATAACACTAAACAAACGATATGCACTAATATATTCTATTCATTTTTTAAAATATAGGCCTACTTATGACTAATTACATATTATGTATCTTTAAGTACAACTTGTCATATAGACAACCAGTCAAGACTGATTTATACAAGCCATACAACACAACACAGTAAATTGTAACCTGTTTGATTCACTAAAAATAACTTAAGACATAGAAAAGTCATTTGTTCGGTAATCACACTACACTGGCATTGCTTTATGTTTTGATTCACTAAAAAGAACTGGGGAGGAGATTCCAGCCACTGGTCGACCTGTATGGATTCGGTTTACTAAAAAGAACCGGATCAAACGAGTCATTCATTCGAGAATTGGACTAAACTTGTCTGGGGTGCGTTTCGCAAAGCCAACTATCGTCGCAAGTTCCATCGTTACTAATAGAATTCATTGGAACTTGCAACCATAGTTGAGTAACGATGCTTTTAGGAAACGCAACCCTGGTCGGCGCCGTAGATTAAGGTGGCGTTGCCGCGGAATAGCACGTACAAACCTGGTACAAACGGAACGCAGCGCTATTCGTTCCGGTATTTTTTACTTTTTTTTGGTAAATGAAACCTGTACTAAATAAAATTTCCTCAGACAAGTAATCCATAGTAAAACCTCTTTAAAACAGTTTCATATCGATAGACGTGTTTTCTGAATGTAAGTTTGTGTGTGATGACATCCTAAACTAATAGCATATCTAATGGCACTCATGTAACCTATTGTTTACCAAGTGCAATGCTGTGTCTAACTCTTTTGAATGTGAGCCAGTCCATTCAAGAAAGCTGAATCATCTTTAGAGATGAAAAGGAAAAACAACAATGAATGTTTGCCTCAAGAAAGCCCCTAGCTATGTTTGGCCACATATAGCCTGCGTTGACCAGCTGAATTTGTTAAGAGGATGGGGCGTGCGGTTGTGTGTAACCTATGTGGTCGTGGTAATGTGTGTGGGGGTTCAGAGTGGGAAAAGCTCACTCTGTCAGCACTTTTTCAATAGTCACACACTAGAGCTGACCGCTGATGACTCTGTCTGACCGGCACTGACCAGAACAGTGTGTTTCAATTCAGGGAAACAGCATCATTGTATTACAGAAAACGAGACTCAGCATCATAACATACTCACTGGAAGGAGAGCACAGATTTGGGCAGTAAGGTGGAGTTATAAATGATGGATGCTTAGAGAGGGAGGTGATAAGGGAATGAGAGTATATGTATGAGTGTGTGACAGCTCATGTTAAGAATGGCTTATGTGTGAAAAAGGTTTATGTGTGGAAGGTAACTGTTGACCTACACCAGATTTGTCAAAAAAAAAAAAAAGGAAAGATCTGTCAAAACACATGCCTAGGGGGTTTGTGAAAAAGTTAATAGAAAAAAATGTGATAAAAAATACAAGTAAAATATAATATTTATCAATAAAAAAGTAATAAAAATAAAATATATTAGTTATTTTAAATTCTAATTAAATTTCACATTTTTTACTGTTTTTGTTCAAATAAATGCACCCTTGAGCATAAGAAACGTTAAAGCATAAACATTGAGATCAACAAGTTTCGAAGCTCATGAGAAACATAAATAGCCCAAATTTTTACTGGTAACGTTCATGGAGAATAAGACATATAGTGAGATAAAGAGAGAGATCCATCCTTATCCAGCATCCTGTCTCAAGTCTCTTCCTCTCACACTGGACAGTTTCCGAGTATTGTTCCTCTGACAGCTTATTGTTCCTCTGACAGTGAGGCCATAGAGAGCTCCCTCGTCACTTTACCCTACGCTCACCCATGGAGTCCAGTCCACACACATTTTCAACATAGTTCACACACACACACATGCACTCATTCACATCTATTCAAACACATTCAATTAAATACCAAACCCGCAGATTTGCGCACATGCAGAGACCAACAAAAAATGACTTTGTCTCCCACAAACGTCCCACAGCTCTGAAACTCTCATTTCTCGATTATACCGTGTGGGACCCCCAGCCACCCTTCACCTCAGCCATGAGATTCTCACTCACTCTCACTGTTCCCATTTCCAAGTTACCCCGGAATAACTTCACACCATTATTTTTCCCCTCCACAACTACTTCAAACTGGAAACCACTTAATCTGCTCATTCAGAGACAAGAGAAGGTTGCATAACTCTTCAGCTTGCATGTTTATATCACTTATAGCATTTTACTACTTTACCATACCTACATATCATTAACCTTCTTTGCAGTTACAAAACCTGGTTGTTAAATTTTGATAGGGCCTTAATGGTCGTTAATGGCTTTGTTTTTGTAGCTTTAATGATGAAGATGGTGGCCAAAGTTCAAGTAAGAAGGCTCATGACGCTCTTCATCCCTCCCTGCACATTCTACCAGCCATAAATGCTGATATAGCTGCTGATTTTCTGCTTGACGCAGCAAAGCCTTGGCACAAACTTTTGTAGTCAAGTGATCAAGGACTGGGGTCAATGCACTTATGTATTCAGCCTATATGGCACAGTCCTGTTGCTCACATTCACTCTGCAGAAGTCAATATGGGTCAGTGCCATAACACATTGAGGAAGCTTTGCGCAGACCGCAAGCGCGTGTCTGGAATTATGCTGAATATAGGAATCGCAAACTAAGCATTCTCCATTTCTGCATCACTTCTCTTTTTGTGATCAACTGTCTTTTGTGTGTGTTTGTTAAAAGTGACACTGATGGTTGGTTCCTAGCCGGTGTTTCCTTGCTTGCGTTCAGTGAGTCACGCGTTGTGATGGAGAATTCAATTCAGTAATTCAGTGTCAGTAAGTTTTGCAACTGCTAACAAGAAAGCACAAGGCCTAGAGCTTACACAAGTGCTATAGTCATGAATGGTGATTAGTGTTTCAGCAGAGATGTGCTCATGTTCGAGATGCAGGTTAGAATCTGGCTTATATGTTTAAATCCAGTTACCTCCCTCTCACCTTGATAATGTTTTGTCCCCTCCCTGCTGTCTCAAAAATGTGTAAATCAGGGCTTAACAATATGGTTGACTTACTGGGGCTGCTTTGAGACCAATACATTTACATTAATTTACATGCATTTTATATGCAAACTTAAACATTTGGTTTTCTGTTATGCATTTTAGATTATTGTTGTAAATTTTTCATAAAAAATATCTCTAGAAAATATTTACAAAATATACCTTTCAACATTTTGAGGTTGGTAAGACTCTTATTCTCACCAAGGCTGCATTTATTTGATCAAAAATACTACAAAAAGTAAAATTGTACAAAAAAATTGTAAAATGTTATTACAGTTTAAAATAACTTTTCAATTTTAATATATTTTAAAATGTACTTTAATCATTCTAATGAAAAAAATATATATAAATATATGTGTAATAATGAATATGAATAGAGCTTTTCCCAATATTACATGCTCTTTAGATGTTGTAGTATTATACATGGATAGCATTCTCCATAGATGTGTCAGTCTGCATGACTGCACTATTGAACATTTTGTTCAATGAGTATATGATAATGGAACAAGTTGATAAAATGATAATATGACTGCTGTCACCCTCAGTCTGACATGACGCCTCAGGCTGAAGTCCAAAGGGGGCAAATCACTCAGCTGGGGCAGAAAATGTATAACCCACATGTATAAAGCAAGGGGTTATACAGGATATATCAGTGAGTGCAAATGTGTGTATATAGCATAATGGAGAAAGCAAGTATGCGAGTAATGGTGTGTGTATGTGTGATAGAGGTACTGTAAAGAGAATGTGCTTGAGTGTGTGTGCAGATAAACTCTCGTTCTGGGAGGTCTGTGAATCATCTTAGCTGTTGTAGATGACAGGTGTGGAACCACTCAGGTCAATGCAGCAGTTACACAAACACACACAGCCCTCTTTAGCCTCACACAGCAAAAAAAAAAAAAAAAAAGATCATTCCCTCCTTCCTGATCCGTGTCATGTGGCCTGGCTTACTGCTCCCTCTGTCAGAGAGGCAGGAAAAGAAAAAGAGGGGATGAATGGAGGGGGCTGAGACTCAAGCAGACAAGTTCAGGCCCAGTGATGTCCACTGGCTAAGTTATTTAGCTGTCTGATCAGCAAACACTCTTGACAGACTGAATCAGCAGAATCGCATTCAGACAGACTGTCTGAAAGAGCTAGACAGTGACTAACTGTATCTAACTATCTATCTATCTATCTATCTATCTGTCTGTCTGTCAGGTACAGGCATCCATCCATCCATCCATCCATATATCTGTTTATGATTATGGTGGCAGATGGTTTTGCCAATGTGGGGGCCCAAACTAGACCACACTGGCTAATTAAAGCTTATTAGCTCTAGGTCAGAGGGGAAGATTAACGACACCCACTGACTCACTGCAAACAACTGGCCACCATATTAGTCATCAAAGAATGCCATCCAGGATTTTTGACCAATCCGAGAATATTAAACCCATACTTTAACGATTATGAAAATCTTGCTGACTGTATAATCAGTCTGCCACATTTCCTGTCAGGTTCTGTCATTATGATACACACAGGACAGACCTCTGGAAAAACTGGTTAATGACTACTAATTAATAACCAGATGACCCAGATGTTTCACGTAAATGTAGAAAAACATGATAAAATTAGGACTGATAGAAAACACTGTTGGTAAATGATGAAGAAGGTTGCATCACACTGGATAAGAAAGAATGAGAACTAACAAAAGGGAGAGTGACATGTTTCTTGGATACAGTGTAAAGCATTTAAATTACCATTGGAGCATATCATAAATCTTAACATTAAAACTCTTAGCCATAAAATTTTTGTTTATTCTTTTCACTTCTCTGAAGTTGCTAATCTAATACACTGCCCTCTGCTGGGAATGTAAGACAAAGGTATTGAGGTACATAAACACAGACACAAACACACACTGTTCTTTACACTTTCTCTCCTTCTCCCAGACATGCACCATTCAGGAATGACAGCTGAGATTCTGGTAAGCGTGTTTCTGTGAGAGTCCTTCACAGTACGCTTCCAGTCGTTTGAGGACGCTAACAGATGGTTTTACCACATATTTCACAATGACAGAGTTTCCACTGTGGCATATTTTGGCTATGCTTCTGATGGTGCTCTGTGGGGAAGATGCTGCTCTCTTCTTGTTGTTTTGTTTCAGTTTTCTTTCATCTGAAATCCCCAGGAGCTACTCAAGAACTTTCAGTTCTTCATTAATCTCCGTCAGTTGATTACAGTAATGTTACTGCAATATTAGGCTGTGTTGATTTATAAGGTGGAAAAAACAATAGTTCACTCAAAAAAAAGAAAGAGAAAACAGATGAAATTAGCAAAAATCATTTTTAAAAATCATTGTATACACACTGCCTTCTATTTTTTTTTTTTTTTTTTTTTTACAAAACAGTCAGTACGCATTAGGGAACGATAAGCTACATTGTTGTGACAAACTCTCATTTTGCATGTTTAATTCAGCATCTTGCCAGTGATTTAGTATAACAAATAGTTATTTAGCATTTTTAAAACTCATTGGGAGTTGCATTATGGGATACAGTATCCCATGCAACATTTTGGCAAATGTTATAGAACATTTAAGGTATTCGATGCATGTGAGAAATTTGCACATACTGCAGAAAGATTAGTTTGGGGTGAGTATTAATACTTTTATTCAACACGGACACATTAAATTGATCAAAAGTGACAGTAAAGACAATTATAATGTTACAAAAGATTTCTATTTCAAATAAATACTGTTCTTTTGAACTTTGTATTCATCAAATAATCCTGAAAAAAAAAACGCATTATGGTTTCCACAAAAATATTAAGCAGCATAACTGTTTTCAGCATTGATAATAATAAGAAATGTTTCACTATTGTTTTAAATTGTCATTAAAATTGTAATAATATTTCACAATATTACTATTTTTCCTGTATTTTTGATCAAATAAGTGCAGTATAAAACATTTTTTAAAAATGCCAACCCCAAACTTTTGAACGGTAATGTATATGCTTTTACAAACACATCCAGTGATTTCTGTTGCATTAGACTGTGTTGATTTCTTATGAATATGAAAAAAGAAAGCAAAGTGCATAATGAAAATGATCACATTGTATCATGACAACAAGGGATTGCAGATTCTTGAGAACTGTGAATCACAGATTACAGTTAATCGTGAGCTGTTTTATTAAATAACATTTAGGATGAACTTGTGTTGCTTGGCACGTCAAAACACAGAGAGATACGCCACCGTTGAAGGTCTCCTCCCAGCGCCCTCTAGCTCCAGCTCTCTCTGCCTGCGTCAGCTCGGCTTATAACTCTTCTGGTGACGCTAGTGCAACACAGCAGTTCAAAATCTGACCGTAAATCTCCCTATACATACACAGAATGGGCTAAAGCTGCATTCTCTCTATCCCCCGGGTTTTTGCGAGTGCCTTTGGCAGTGTAGACATGATAACTGGCCCTTCAGTCAGGTACAATGACAACAGGCACATAGAGTTGGGAGGCTGCAGGCAGGAAGTGGGAGATTTCCTGGAATGTGTGTTTTTTCCCCCCACAGTGGTGCAATAACAGCGCTCTCGTTACTCATGTCGATGTGCTCCATAGCTTTACAGGCCCTGTGTGTGTGTGTTTACATGTGTGTGTTTATGTGTATATGTGTGTGTGAGTCCACCACAGGAGGAGAGACTGACTGGAGACTGTGATTGTACTCTAGGGAGGTTTAGACTCAGTATGTCTCCATTGGTGTCGACAGGACAGATATCCTCAGCCACCCTATAGGGGTCTAAACATGCTCCCTAAGATTCCCTCTAAGCCTGTTTCCTAAGCCCACCCCCCATGCCTCACCACCTGAAACTAAACACCAGGAAAACAAATTAAACATTTTGCTCTGTGAGTGTCTGTATTGGTAAATTAAAAGGATTGCTCACCCAGAAATGAAAACTGTCATCATTTACTCACCATCATTTTTCCAAACCTGTACGATTTTTTTATTTTTCCTCTTTTCCATTCAATGAAAGTGAATGGTAAAAAGGGGCTGTTGCGCTTCAAACAAGACAAAAGTACCATAATATTGCATCACATTAGAACCAATGACGCTTGATGTCATTAATGTCAAATCTGGTGTGAGATGTCCTGATGCACTTAAATTACAGTAACACTTTAGTTTAGGGTCCAATTCTCATTATTAACAAGTTTCTTATTAGCATGCATATTACTAGGATATTGGCTGTTTATTAGTACTTATAAAGCACATATTTGCCTAAACCTAACAACTACCTTACCAAGTATTAATAAGCAGTAATTTGAAGTTTATTGAGGCAAAAGTCATAGTTAATAGTTAGTTAATAGTGAGAATTGGACCCTAATCTAAAGTGTAACCAAATTTACTTAAAACACATGCTTCCCACAGTTTATTTAGTTTTTCATTTGTTCTAATCTTCTTACAATTTCCAGGTATTAATATATAAGCCATTCAAAAGTGTAATGGTTATGTTCTGTTTTATTGTCATTGTGTTCTATTTTCCCTGTACCAGTTTGCCCTTTGCTTATTAGTTTACATAGTTTCTAATTAATCACGCACCTGTTTTTGTTCATTTAATGAGCTCTCCTTTATTTAAGACCCTTAGTTTCCTCAGTTCACTGTTCCGTGTCGTCATTGTTATTGTGGATGTGTTATATTTCCTGAAGATACTTTTACGTGTTTCTTGTTTGAATTTGATTTTGTTTATTATCTCCTTCGTTGTGCACCCATTACGTGTATGAAAATTGTCACATATGCTCACCAACGCTACATTTATTAGATCAAAAACAGTAAAAACAGTAATATTGTGAAATATTATTACAATTTAAAATAACTGTAATTTTCAGTTTTATTTTAAAATGTAATTTATTCCTGTGATCAAAGCTGAATTTTCAGCATCATAACTCCAGTCTTCAGTGTCACATGATCCTTCAGAAATCATTCTTATGTGCTGATTTGAAGCTCAAGAAACAATTCTTATTATTATCATCAACGTTGAAAACAGTTGTGGTAATATTTTTGTGGAAACCATTACACATTTTTTCAGGACTTTTTGAAGAATAGAAAGCATTTATTAAAAAACACTAAATACTAAGCATATATTAAATAAGATTTTCACATTTCCTTTTCTTAGAAGAAAGAAAATCATTTAACAGATCAAAAAGTTTTCAAGTGGAATAAATGATAACAAAATTTAAATTTTGGCAAACTATTTAGCGGTCGATCAACATAGATTTTTCAATAATACCTCCTAAACTTTTACATTTAGTTCCCACATGCTGAATGTAATCAAATGATACAGTATGTTTCCTTTAGAGATTGTCATCACTACTGATGTAGTGGTGTTGTGTGCTTATTGCATATAGATACACACTATCTCTATCTATTCCCTAGGGCTATAGCTGTGTATGAGATCAGAGGCGTGTGTGTGTGTGTGTGTGTGTGTGTGCGTGTGCGTCAGCCAGGTCCAGCCCAAGTGCCTGCCATTTGTCAGGACTTGTTGTCGTGCACTGCAATGACATCACTCCCTTTTGAGAGCAAACAGCTGTCCCTTGAGGGGGACCAAAAGGTCACGACCTCTCCCACTGCTCCTCCACGCTTCCCAGAACCCCCGAGGAGCAGCCGAGCAGAGGACACCCAGTCAGACTGGCCTGGGAACTGGAGCGAATCCCAGAGAATGAGGGTTTCCCCTCTGGAGCCCCACTGCCCTCGCTGACCAGCCTTCTCTGACCGGACCACTCCTCTGTATTTAGGAGGGGGTCTCTGCTTAAACACACTTCACTTTATTGAATTTGTTGTGACTGTAGACAGCTAATGGTGCATGACGTTGAGACTGAGGTTGTGTGGTTTGAGGGAGTCATGTGATAGGTTGTCTCCTATGGTTACTTGCATGCACTTTTACTAATACAGTCTTGGCCCTGGTTTCCAGAACATTAACCACAGTCTAGGGCTGCATCCAAAATCTTAAAAATGCTGCCTTCGGAGGATGCATTCCAAGGTAGGAAGGCATCATGGCTTGTCCGAATCCAATTTTTGCTTCACTTCATGTCTCCTGAGATACCTTCATCTGATCGATTTTTGAAGGCAGCATAGATGTATCTTTCGCTGCCTTTGATATCCCACAATCCTGTGCGTTCCATTCTGTGGCAGTTAAGCTAAAAAATAAAGATGGTGTCTGAAAGTTGCGGTTGGTGGTCAGTTTGTGTGTAAATGTACATTTTTGACCAACGTTTTCCAATTTTGATGTCATTTCTAGCGAGAAATTACTATTGTAGTAATTAATATTCTCTTAGTTATCACCAAAGCTCTCTCTATTTTGCTGTAGATCGTTAAACCATTACTCTTGCGTGAGGTACCTTCATGTGCAAACGCTGCAAAGTCAGTGCCTGATAAAGCAGAGAGGCAACAAGTCAGCTGCCTACGATTAAGGACGCAGGCTCCGTCTAGGAAATCAACCACAGGGAATAACCATAGCGCTTGACTAAATTCCATGTCAATGGAAATTATAGATTGAAAAATTATGATTTGCTCTTGGACTAGACTCAACAAACTTTTTGGTTTTATTTTGTAAGGTGCCTTCAGAAGCAATCTTTAAAAGTACCATATAAAACTAAAGTGAATTACTTATTTTTATTGACATTTTAAGTATCTTCTAACATAGAAAAAGTTCTGATCTTCCTCAGCTTTTCGTAAAAGATACATTTGATCTCATTTGTTCTTAATTTTATGTACATTTTCTTTGTTTTTATTTTAACTATTCCATCAACTCCAAATAAATCAGAAGACATAGGACAAAATTATGCAAATTTTAGGAAAAAATAGCTAACTGGTAACCTGAGATCAGTTAAAAAATTAAAAAGATATATTAATCTAGTAAATTTCTGTTAGTGTTTTATTAGTTGCACTAGGCTAATTGGGTTTGGAAAGTCCTCCTGGAATGCCCCATTTGTTAACATTAGTTACATTAGGTAACATGACCTAAAGTTCACATGAATTATAAAGTTCACTATATGAACTACTTCTAAAGCATTTATTAATATTAATAAATGTTAATTATTAATACATTATTAAAATCAAATGTTGTATCTGTTAAAATTATTTAATGGATCTGAGCTAACAGTTGGATTTTTATTAACTAATGTTTAAAAAGATTTATAGATATTGCAGCTCATTGTTAGTTAATGCATTAACTATGGTTAACTAAGGGGACCTTATTGTAAAGTGCTACCACTATCTCTGGCTGGCTTTTTCACATGCACCTCTACACCCAAAAACAAACCCATAATCAGCAGCTTCTCCTGTACTGTCCTTTTAGTTCAAATATTCTCTGCTGAATGGCTAATCACAGAATAGTCAATCTAATATAAACTTTAAATGTTTGTGACTGAGCAAGATTGCCTGTAAAATGTGTTTAGCTTGAGGAAGTACTCTTTGAATCTGTCTTTATAAAACTAGCCCTTGACGTTTATGATCTCACCACTGGCCTTGTTAAGATAGAACTGAAGGGCAAAGAGCATTGAACTGCTTTCTATTGTGTTCCCTACTGTGGCTGCATGAATGATCACACTGATTCTCTAAGGCGTCTTAATTGCCCTTTAGGAAGCTTACGTGTATAGCTGGAATGAGAACCCAAGTGTGTGAATGTGAGTGAAGGGCCACATGATACCTGCTGATTTCAACCTTGTCTCCACTAGGTTCCTGTGTTCATACAAATGAAAATCCAGACGTCCTGCAAATAAGTGATCAAGGAAAATCCCTTCATCTAGACAATACAGCGTCAGCCTTCCTCATATTGTTTCTGAGTTAGGGCTGTAACCACACAGACAATGAGGGGGACAGATAATTAAAAATGGCCAAATTGTTCCCCCAATATTTAATATTCCTGATGCTTGCTGCACCCAATTACTCTCCTCCACTCTGAGTGTTGTTAGGATGATTAAAAAAAAAGTTTTACAAGTAAAATTTCTGTCTCAGCGGTCTAACAGTGCTTGTCAGTGTCTAAGTGTCTGATATGGCCAGTCAGTTCAAAGAAAGGGCTTTACTGTTCACAGAAGCAAAACATGAATTCCTGCGTGTTATTTCAGTTTTAACAGGGAAAGCGAGCAAAGATGTACAGCTAAACATTTAATGTTTAACTTCTGTTTTTCTATAGTAATGTTAAACGACCGACAGTAATATCCAGTGATACATAACTTTTTTGTCAAATTTTGCTGTTTTCAATTTAAACTGTCTATACTTTAGTTTACATGATTTACATGAAATACTTTAATTCTTAACAAAATGTGATGAGACAAGAAACATTTTTTTTCCAAATATTAGGCATGCGTTTAAGAGTAAAGTATGTATATTTTAAAATAAAGATAATATTTTAAAATAGATTGATTACAAAAAATAAAACTAATACTTTAAATAAAAATACCATTACAACCCCCCCCCCCCCCCCCCCAACACCACCACCAAAAAAATCCAATCCCATCAGAAACCTCCCATCTTGAGCCATTTGAAAGATTTTAAAATATTTCACCTTTCGTTTCAATGGCATGATTATTATTATTATATTTTAGTAACTACAGTCATGACCATAAGTAATGAATTGTTCACCTAAACTACCATATTCCACCATACTATAATTGGCCTGCATATGGCACTGACTTTTGACTTTTTGGGAGTTTGACAGCTGCATTCACTATCATCTATTAGGCCTATATGAAAAAACAAAGCAAAACAGCTTTAACATTCTGCTAAACATCTACTTGTGTTTCACAACCATAATACGATTTTGGTGCCACATGAAGGTGAGGAAAATGATGACAGAATATTTTTTTTCTTTCTTTTCTTTTCTTTCTTTTTTTTTTTTTTTTTTTTTGCGTGCACTGTCACTTTAACTTCTCTGGCATTTATTTGTTTTGTCAGTGTTAAAATTCTAAAATCTTAATGCGAATCAAAATATATTCTGATTAAGTTATTTATATAAAAAAAACCCTACACAATATTTCGTAATAATAATAAAAAGAAAGAAATCAAAGGACTAAAGAGGGAGGGAGTGAAAGAGAGTGCAGTGGGCGGAGTTGTGTCATTTACTAAGCGGGGGTGGACTGCAGAGCAGAGGGAGCGAGGGGAGCAGCTTGAGGCTCCATCCGTGACGGACTATGTGTGTGCGCTGAAGGAGGACAATTCATACAGGATAGCTCTGCAATTCACACAGATAGCTTGAAAACATTTTACCCTTTCTCGCTGGACTTGGGCTGTGTTCTAATGCCGCTACCGGACGATGAGAGAGGCCCTCACCATGAAATTCGCTTGGAAAGCTAAAATGGTAAGAAGTTGCGTTTGCCTCCTGCACACTGTTGATTTTGCGGCTTTGAGCTTCTAGGGAGAAAGACGGGAGAGGGAGAGGGAGGGGGAAAGAGAGCTTGGAGTGGAGGATAAAGAAAGAGTTTGGGAGGGGAGTAGGTCGTGGGGAATACAAATAATGATTTTAGATTACATTTTATTACAATACTGTATCGCACTCGTCTGTTTATCACACACGCGCTGACTTTGGATCTGAGAGTCTCCACGTAGGCGACGGTTCCCGTTAGTTTCTCGCTCTAGAAATACTTCTACTTTTGTGATGAACAGCCTCCAGGCTCTGCAGACGAAAACAAAGCGGGCAGATGGGCTTAAACCCACTTGTTATTGTTGTTATCGGTGAGGGATTGTTTTTCATGGACTTTGGGGTTGTGTTGTTTTTGTATGCAGGCTGTAGGGGGTAGAAAACGTCTCTGTTTGGGATGATAACATGGTCAGCATCCTTTCATTGTTTGTTTACATGACTTTTAGGGACCTAAACAAATTATGTCCCACAGCCATTCGTTGCTACAATGCTTTTTCAGGACTTTCAGTGTTGTTTATTAAAAACATAGTCTATATTTTATGTGTTTTTAGGAGAACTTATCTGACCACACAAAGTATTATAGTCCATTTTAACTGAGAAAGTTTATTAAAACTTTATTTGCGTGATTGTTTATCAGAGCATCAATACAGGCTTTATTTATATATTAGGAAGACACGCTTTCTATGCATTTCTATTTTTCATCATTTTTTTGTGTTCCATGGGAGTTGAACCCTTAGAACTGGCATTGCTCTTTAATAATAATTATAATAATAAAAAATTCTAAATCGAGCAACAGCAAACATTTAAATACAAATAATAAATTTGAATTAAATATGATTTTAGGTAAAATAATAATAAGACCATACTAAAAAAATAACAATTTACAAAACAATAGAATAAAATTTAATAAAATTAACTAGTTAAAATGAACCTGACCTCAAAGAGCCCCTATCTAATCTTGCGCATCACATCATGTGGTCACAATTACTAGTACTCAACTTGTTTTATTTCAGAGAAAAACTATTTTGTTTCCTCATGTAGTCCCACCCTCTCCAATATCTGCCTGTGCTGCTGAGCAGGCTTTAAAAGCCGCTTTGGAAAACATTTCGTCCAGTACAAAGGAGCAGCACAGTGCATAGACTGTGGACTCGGCAGGGTCCGGGCAGCGGGTGTGCAGACCTCCTACCATTGTTTTTGAGTGCAAACTGCATGACTCATCCAGCCGAGTATTTATCTGAGCGCACTGTACAGGAAACGGCCCAGAAAATAAAGACAGACTGATCCACTTCATTCCAGGGACAGTTACTCTTTCAGTCGCATAAATCTGTAGACATAGTCTGGATGTGCTGCAATAGTGAAAAGACTCAGTAGGCCGATGTTTTAAATGTCAAGGTTGATGACTTTGACAGGAATGTACCAAATAAAAAATAATACTGTCACTTTAAAATCCAGAGCCTTTTTTACTGAGGATCAAAAATACTTTTTGGTACCCAAGAGAGCTGAATGCACTTGTTGGACCTATATAGCATGGCTTTGGCTGAACTCGCATAGAAATACAAACTAGGCAATAAGGTCTTCTGACTTTCACAGTAATTCCAAGGTCCATTATGCCATAGTGCAGCCTGACTTTTTCCAGACTTCTGGAATCTTGTTGGAAAAGTCTGGTGACGTCGTTAGTGAAACAGCAATATTTCACAAATTCCTTTAGGTACATTTTTGTGTGTGTGCGTGTGCATGAAGGCAACATTTTATAAAATATCTAAGCATCTTCCATTTAAAGGTTTCCCACAGTCTCTTCAGAATGCACTACAAAAAAAATTTCAGATGAAATTGAGTCTTATGAAATTGCTTAAAATATTAAGAGAAAATGTCTTAAATCTAAATATTTTTATCTTGTTTCATTAGGAGTTTTTTCTTCTTTAAAGCATTATTTTTATTTCTCCTTTTCTAATTAATTTGCTCTCTGAGAAGGACATTTGTCTTTAAAGTCATCATAAAATGAAAATTTCTAGATTTGTTATCAATCTTATTGTAAATGATTCATCCATGCATATTTTTAATTAATTTTATATAAAAGTAATTTTATTTATTAATTAAAATGTCATAACTGTATCTTCCAGTGAAACGACAGACTTTTCTCTGCTGATTTATGCAGGACTTCTCCAGTCATTTATCTTCATAAAGCCAACCCTTTCTTACAATTAACTGCAAGCTTGCATTTAGATCTGACTCCATCCAATCAACATCAGATAAATCCAAGCCCCCGCCCTACGTTTTTTTTTTTTTTGATAAGCCGTTTCACTCAGATGTGTCACAATATGAAAGAAAAGATCTGACTTTCATGGAGATGATAGATATTTGGGATATGAGAGTCTATGTAGGGTTTCATATATTACAGCTCTACTTTATTAATATTGACTGAAGAGGAGGGCAGAATTTATCGAAATTCTCTGTCTGACAGTTTAATATGAACGTTAAGCTGTGCACAGCCTGAAAGACTCCACTCACCCAGACACTTAATGCTGGTCGTCACATTATACTGTTTGTATTTGTGTGTGTGTGTCTGACTGAGAAAGCATATGCGTGTGGATGTTTATAGACTTCTCTGAGTTTGGTTTTTGAACTGCAAGGCTGGATGGAGAAATCCTTCCCTGTTAAGAATCTGTAAAAGCTCTTAGGCTGATTTTTAAAACCCCATGCCAGCTCTGATCTCATTTTCTCTCTCTCCCCCCCTCTCTCTGTGTCTCCTTCCTCCAAATGAGTTATCATTTTCTCTCCTCCACACACCCTATCATGTCTGTCATTCTTTTGATACTAAAATTTAAAGCCAGGGTTCCTGTTTATGCCGAACTGAGACATTTTGTTCCCCAGTTTTACTCCACAACATTCAAAATGGTGTAACATTGATTGTTTTTTCTTCCTCTACAGAGCTCTGTACAGGACTGGGGAGAGGAGGTCGAGGAAGGGGCCATATACAACGTGACGCTAAAGAGGGTCCAAATCCAGCAGGCGGCTAACAAAGGCGCAAGATGGCTGGGGGTGAGTGGAGGCCTTTGATCTGAATGCACTTCCACTCTTATTTAAAGAAACACTTCTGCTGCCCATGCTGGGCCGGCCAGACAGTAGGGCATATTAAGGGTGACCATGTAAAGCTTTTTATGGTTTACGGAAGTATTTTATTTGTGGGGTTCTTATAGCGTTCTAGTCATTAGTCTTCATGGTTGTAGCGTTGCACATGCATAAAACTTTATATAGGGTTGTTTGTTTGGTAAAAGCTTGGTTAAAGAGAAAGTTCACCCAAAAATGATTATGTACTCACATTCATGTCATTCAAAAACCTGTATGATTTACTTTATTCTACACAAAAGAAGATTATTTTGAAAAATGTTTTTCAATCATGTTGTTTTGGACCCCATTGGCTTTAATTGTATAGACAAAAACAGTTCCTGCTTTGTGTTTTCCTCAATGTTATAGCTATTTATCATGTGTTTTAGTGACAGCAAAACATTAAACTAAGTCATCTGTTGCAAACATTTTCAACCAAAAATTTGCTGCACGAGTTTCAAGGTTTATACAACATTGTTATTTTATGAAGCCATGCTGTTATGGCTCCATTCCGAATTACAGCGGTGAATATGGTATAATCTGTTGCTTTAACCTTGAATAACTTTTTCCATATTGTCAACACCCTTCTGAAAACAAAGCACTTATGAGCTGATGTGATTTCCATAGGGCTTTAGTTTGTTGTAACACATGTTTCTACATCGAATGGGTGTATAGTGATAAACACCTTCATCATCGAATGGGTGTATAGTGATAAACACCTTCATCAAAATCATTCAATAAATGTGACATTCATGATAATGCTGATTTCAGAAACCAGTTCACTTAACAGTAATTATGCTGTAAAATTGAAATGCAGATTTGATTGACGTTGCAGTTAAAGGAAGGCACGTTTTACGTTCGAACATCAGTTAGAGCCCTGTTTTAGAGAGGTCACAGTGCTCAATGTTTGACCTAGTTTTGGTTACTGCAACTCAGTCACTTTATTTGTTGCTCTAAAAGATTTAGTATTCTTGCTTTTCCAGTGATACAGTGTTATTTTAGTATCGAGTTATTAATATTTTAAGTTTTATTTTTATATTTTCTGTTTTCATTTTAATTTTATTTAATTTTGTGTGTTTTCGTCATTTTTAAATAGTTTTTTTTTTAATATATCTATATAGTTTTTTTTATTAATTTTTATTTCAGTTTTAGTTTAGTTAGTTTAGTAAAGAGTTAACCTAAATTAAAATGAGAAATGTTGCTTTTGCAACTAGCTGAAATAAAATAATTTAAGTTTTATATATTTTATTTAATATTCAGTTAACTGTTATTTTAAAGTAATGAAAATGTTTTTTTAATGGTTTTGGTTTGAGTTAGCTATAATAATAGCCTTGCACTGATATTCACCTTTTTGTGGACTACTTTTAAATCACATATTTTTAGTGTGAACCGCACAACCATTGTATTTTTCAACTAATGAATCACTGCCGACTTTCCAGCGTGTCTCAGAAAGGGAGGAGGAGGATTGCTCTGATTAAAAGCAGATTGTAGAGTTTCCTGTTGTAGCGTGCTTGCAGTACCAAGGTCTCATTCCTTGCCCTGTTTATTTCTACTTTTCTCCCTCTGTTTCTCTGCACGATACTTGAATGCGTGTTTAAGAATTGACATGCTTTTATATTTCTCTTAAAGTATTTTTCTCTCCTTTTCCTTTGCTCTCTCAGGCAGAGGGCGACCGCTTGCCTCCAGGTCACACAGTCAGTCAGTTGGAGACGTGTAAGATCAGGAGTATCCGGGCGGGGACACTTGAGCGCTTGGTAGAAACACTCCTTACAGCGTTCGGTGATAATGACCTGACCTACACCAGCATCTTCCTCTCCACATACAGGGCCTTTGCAACCACACAGAGTGTATTGGAGTTGCTGCTGGACAGGTGTGTACACTTGTGTGCATGTTTATGTGGTAATACACATCATTAATGTCAAGAGAAACCTGCATGCATTCCGGCTGGCTGTTTTGAAAGCTCACGTTTGTGTACATGCAAGAGCGCTCGTGCCTTGTGATGATCAGCTTAGCAAGTAGAAATGCCCATCTTGGCGAGGTATTAACATATACGCAGTCAGTTAAGTTGCGTGAATATAAACAAAAAATTGGATGCGTGTCAAAATATCAGATCTACAGGGATCCCAAAGTTTTGGAAGACATGGAAATATCAGGAAATATCAAAAGTGTGATTTCCAGGCCTGACAAAATGTCTTGGAAGTGAATTGAAGGTTATGGATTTTTTTTTTTCTAGTTCAGTATTAGTATTTCCTCCATTGACATTAATTTTTGTCAAAGTGATCTTTATAAAATGATTTTTAATGGACCTATTATGCTTTTTTTACATTTTCAACTTACTTTAGTGTGTAATTTTGCTGTTTGAGCATGAAAGTTACAAAGCACAAAGTCACTCCTAGGGAGTTATTCTCTATATCAGTAAGCACTGTTCCTGAACTCCTGAAACACCTCGATTGTAGCCTTGTCTCAATATTCCTCATTTAAATAATTCCCATTCCCACCCAACTCATATGCAAAAAAAGAAAAAAGGAAAGATGGCGAGGCCTGGTTGATTTGCGTTTAGTAGTGTGTTGAAACTTCTGATTATGGTAAGGGCCGTGGCATTTCCGAATCACAGCCAATCAATCACAGCACATTGTGTTTTTTGGAAGGAGGGGCTTTATAGTGACAGGAACTAAACAGAGCTTTACTGGCAGACTGGGAGGAGAGGTGCTGCAACATTGTAAAATATGTGAAAAATAACACGTTTTTTGAACATTCAAGCATGAAAACTTATTATTTTAAACATCAAAAGCAAAATCAAGACTTTTCAAATGGGCATAATAGGTCCTCTTTACAAATGTATGTCTAGTCATTGCAAGTGACCAGAAAAGTCATGGAAAAATCATGGTAATTTATTTGTCTGAAAATGTAGGAATCCTAAATCTATGCATTACACTAATCTTTGCATTTAATTTTATTTTATTTTACATTCATACCTGATATTTTATACTTTATTTTGGGTTCTTATGCAGTAGTTACCCCCTTTACCATTTGTCAGCATGCTTACCGGCTGGTTTCTCTCTTCTTTCACAGGTATGGCAGTTTTGAGGATTGTGAGGGGGAGCGTAACCAGTGTCGGACTGGAGAGAGCAGAGGCGCTGTGAGAACGTGAGTTCTGTCTTTGTCTTGGTTATCTGTGCTGAAGTGACTTCCTGCAGCTCTTGTGCTTGTTGTTTCATTTCCATGGAAGCTTAAAAATAGAGGTCAAAGTCTGTGTTATTGTGTGTGTATGTGAGTTTGGAGGCAATTAGAAATAAATGGGAACTGATGAATGATGGCGTTTGGTTGCTGCATAAATCACAGCATTGCAATTGAAGTGTACTATATGAAGTGTACTCACTAGGGTGCACCATCTGGTTTTCTCTGGTTTATACAAACATCTATGTGTTATTTTTCTTTTTTTCCAGTGCTTTGGCCTCTATTCTGAGAGCCTGGTTGGATCAGTGTCCAGAGGACTTCCAGGAACCTCCATCATATCCGAGTTTGCATCGTGTGCTGGGTTTCCTGCAGAAGGCCATGCCGGGCTCAGAGCCAATGCGCCGGGCTCAGAGTCTGCTAGAACAATTGCGTGTCCAGGCCAGCCTAGAGAATGAGACTGAAGGTAATTATTTTATCCATACCTCGAACTTTATACCTCTTTTTCTATTCATGTTTGTTCTGTTTTCCTGTGCATACAAAAACACCTGCTGTCCATTTGTTGCAGGAGGCTTTCAGTACACCAACCCCTTCTGCCTTGGGGAAGATGAGGAGCTGGAGATCGATTTGCAGGAGGACTTCTTCTCCTTCGAGGTTGACCTTGTAGCAGAGCAGCTGACCTATATGGATGCGGTGAGAGAGAATTTTTTTTTTTTTAATGATATGAATGGGTATGAATGACATACAGATGACAAGGAAGTGTATACAGTGATGATGCAACTTTATTTTGCACATTCTTTGACTCAAGCTATGAAATACTTCCTTTCTTCCACAGCTGCTATTTAAGAAGGTGGTTCCTCATCACTGTTTGGGTTCTATCTGGTCTCAGCGTGATAAAAAGGACGGCAAACACAGCGCGCCCACCATACGTGCCACCATCACCCAATTTAATGCCGTAACGGCGTGTGTGGTCAGCACCATCCTTCGCCAACGTCAGATACGCCCACATTTGCGTGCTCGCATCATCCAGCGCTGGATTGACATTGCTCAGGTGCATAACCCAACACACAAACGCTTGCATGGTCCCAACATGCCTTAATGCTCACGTTTAAACCTGTCAACCTCTGGCTCTTCAGAACTAAATCAATCTGCAGCACTTTAGTGTTGGGCAATTTTCTAGCAATATTTCAGATTTCCTGGCAAAGATAAAGCCTGATCTGGAATATATTTTTACAAAAGGCATTTGCTGTTCTCTGTGCATTTGGGTAAAGAGTGACACCTAATCTATGTCTTTTTGAGACATTACTGTTTTAGATTAGATCTAGATAAACCAAAGTAGACATAATAATGAGATTCAGCCTCCCAAAAGATTTCTGATAAAGTCTGATTAGGCCCATTTGTAAATGAAAATGTGTAAATAAATATGGATTTACATGTTTTCAGGAGTGTCGAATTCGTAAGAACTTCTCGTCTCTGAGAGCCATTGTGTCGGCGCTGCAGTCCAACCCCATCTACAGACTGAAAAGAACGTGGGCCTCTGTTTCCAAGTAAGTTCTGTCAATAAACAAGCCTGTTGGTCATTTCTTTGTTTTTAAATAGTATATAGGCTGCTAAAATTATTTATATATTCTTTTAGTAATATTGGTTATGTTTACCGGTTATGTTATGGTTACTAGTTACTTGTCTAGTTGGATATACACTACCATCTAAAAGTTTGGGATCACTATTATTATTATTAATATTATTATTTATTTTTTTTACTCAGCAAAGATGTATTAAACTGATCAAAAATGACAGTAAAGACATTCACAATGTTACAAAAGATTATTTCAAATAAATGCTGTTCTTCAAGCTTTCTCTTCTATCAAAGAATCCTGAAAAAAGACACTGTATCACAATCTATGACAATTTTCACATTTCATTAAGCTGCACAGCCATTTTCAACATTGATAATAATGTTTCTTGAGCACCAAATCAGCATATTAGAATGATTTCTGAAGGATCATGTGACACTGAAGACTGGCGTAATGATGCTGAAAATTCAGCTTTGCCATCACAGAAATAAATGACATTTTAAAATATGTTAAAATAGAAAATGGCTATTTACACTGTAATAATATTTCACTGGTTTAACTGTATTTGATCAAATAAATGCAGCCTTGGTGAACATAAAAAAATCTTAAAAGCCTTACTGATCCCAAACTTTTGAATGGTGTAGTTTTTTTCTTTAATTCTGTTATTAAGAATGACATGCTCATACTCTTAGATTGATTTTATTCCACTCTGCTACATTAGAGACAGCATGCAGATGTTTGAAGAGCTTTCCGATATCTTCTCCGACCAGAATAATTACCTTACAAGCCGGGAACTGCTAATGAGGGTGAGCTCACACACATGTCTCTCATTCACAGTTCTGGTTATGTTGTGTTTTCTTTGCACAGAGGCATTTTACAAGTTAGCATTCGTTAATAAGGCGCACGTGGAATCATTGGAATACATCATTGAGACAATTATTAAAATCTCTTGCCACTTATGTGTTTGTTTATTATGTTTTAGGCTAATTTGATGATGCTTTTGGCTACCAATAAAAATGTAGTACTCTCAACTCCATTTAACTAAAAAAAAAGTACAGACAATGTAGAAAAATTCTGCCAATTCCTTCTGGGTCTGCTAAAAACTAATGACATCTCTCTGATCTTCATAGGAGGGCACCTCAAAATTTGCCAGTCTTGACAGCTGTGCCAAAGACCACCAGAAAAAATCCCAAAAGAGACTACAGTTACAGAAAGAGATGGTTAGTAAAAAAAAGTATTAATATGTACTTTATTTGAGAGCAAATTTTAAATTTTGTGTGTGAAAAAGAGTACAAAAATATATACTTTTTTTGTCACCAGGGTGCCATGCAGGGGACAATCCCATACCTGGGTACATTTCTCACAGATCTGACCATGCTTGATACAGCACTGCCTGACCAAGTGGAGGTGAGTCAGCTGTTCATCCACCACAACTTTCCAGAGTAAAGGAAAACCTCATAAAGCATTATCTCTGGTGTTATTATTGACCTAGCATTCCCAGACTGCTGATGTATTCATTACCAAGGTTTATTTGACCTTCTTTTGAATTGTTTCACAAGAACTATAATCAAAACATTTCATGAGTAAAATCATGTGGAGAATCCGGGCTAAAGTCTCTTTCTGTGCTTCACAGGGAGGACTGATTAATTTTGAAAAGCGGCGCAGAGTAAGTACAACATTCCTTAATATTTGGTCTTTTATTAGAGTCAAAACATCTGTTGAATCCCTTATTCATGGCTATACGCATTCAGATCTGTGGGAATGTTGAACAAAATCTCTCTTTTTACAGGAGTTTGAAGTGATCGCTCAGATTAAGCTCCTGCAGTCTGCGTGCAATAGTTACTGTCTGACCCCTGACCACACATTTCTGCGCTGGTTTAAAAGTCAGCCTCAGCACACAGAGGAGGAGAGGTACATACTTTTTTTCACTCATCTGAATATTGTGTAAGTCTCAAAGCTTATATTGGTCACTCATGTTTTGCAGCTATGCGCTGTCGTGTGAAGTCGAAAGATTGGGAGACAACAGCCCAACGTCACCAAAACCCCGCAAGAGTATGGTGAAGAGATTGAGCCTGTGAGTGACCTAAACTTGAAATTCTGATGTCTGAATTAATCAAGTTTTATACTTAAGAAAGAAATTAATACTTTTATTCAGCAAGAATGCATTAAATTGGTCAAAAGTGACAGTAAAGATTTTTACATTGTTACAATATATTTCTGTATAAATGCTGTTCTTTTGAACTATTTGTCAGGCAAAGAATGCTGGAAAAAATATATCACGGTTTCCACAAAAGTATTAAGCAGCACAATTGTTTTCAGCATTGATTATAATATGAAATAAGTTTCTTAAACACCAAATCAGCATATTAGAATGATTTCTGTAGGATCACGTGACACTGAAGACTGGAGTAATGATGCTGAAAATTCAGCTTTGCCATCACAGGAATAAATTACATTTTAAAATATATTAAAACAATCATTTTAAATATAATAATATTTCACAATAATTTTTAAATAAATAAATGCAGGCTTGGTGAGCATAAGAGACTTATTTCAAAAACATTGAAAGTCTTACTGACCCCAAACTTTTGAACAGTAATGCATATTCAAAGAGGAAGACTTTTTTTGCATTTCATTTCTCTTTTTGTGCTTCCAACCTCACTAGACTCTTCTTGGGAACTGATGCCACGAACACAAGCTCTCCTGTGAGAGAGAGTCCTCGGTCGCCTCCTACTGGCAGCTCTGGGGAGAGCATGGACTCAGTCAGTGTGTCTTCCAGTGACTCTAGTCCCTCAGAGAGTGAGGGCATGACACCCACACACTCTATAGACACTCATCTGAAGAAGGTACAAACGTCTTAAATCATGTCAAAATTCTTGATATACTGTTGTATTAAATGAAAGTATTAAACACACTCATGTTTGATTACTATAGCTGTCCGAGTCTTCCTCCTACACCTCATTGCACTCCACGGACACTTCCTCCTCTACAGCCAGCGCTTCCATATCTCTGGCCTCCCCGACCTTGCCCGGGCCCCCCTGCAACCACCGGCGCTCGATCTCGCTGACGCCCATGTCCCCCACATCACCCAGCTGTCCACCTGCCTATAACACACAAGCTCAGGATGCATGCATCATCCGAGTAAGCCTCGAACAGGGAAACGGAAACCTCTACAAGAGTATCATGGTTAGTGATGAATATTATTAATCTACTTTTATCAGTGTGTGCAATCTATTCTTGCTTATTCATACAAGTATATTTGACCATTGTTAATATATTGGTCAAATATAGTATGATTAGTTACTGATAGATTACCTACTTGCTCTGCAGTTTAAGAGCCATTTTATAATAAATTATATAAAAAGAAATGTAAATTATTATTGCTAATTAGTGTTTAAAATCAGGCAGATATGCTTGTAGAAAAAAATAATACATTAGTTTTAAAATTGTGGTCTGGGGTTTAGGCAAATATGATGATATTTAAGGGTTAGTTCACCCAAAAATGAAAATTCTGTCACAAATTAAGATATTTTTTATAAAATCCGATGGCTCAGTGAGGCCTCCATTGACAGCAAGATAATTAACACTTTCAGATGCCCAGAAAGGTACTAAAGACATATTTAAAACAGTTCATGTGAGTACAGTGGTTCAACCTTAATGTTATGAAGCGACAAGAATACATTCTGTGCGCCAAAAAAAAACAAAATAACGACTTCATTCAACAATATCTAGTGATGGCCGATTTCAAAACACTGCTTCATGAAGCTTCGAAGCTTTACCAATCTTTTGTTTTCGAATCAGTGGTTCGGAGCATATATCAAACTGCCAAAGTCACGTGATTTCAGTAAACAAGGCTTTGTTACGTCATAAGTGTTTCGAAACGTTTTGAAATTTCAATGCTTCACATGACTTTGGCAGTTTGATACGTACTCCGAACCACTGATTCGAAACAAAAGATTCGTAAAGCTTCGAAGCTTCATGAAGCAGTGTTTTGAAATCTCCCATCACTAGATATTGTTGAAAAAAGTTATTTTGGTGCACAAAATGTGTTCTCGTCACTTCATAACATTAAGGTTGAACCACTGTAGTCACATTAACTGTTTTAAATCTGTCTTTAGTAGCTTTCTGGGCGTTGAAAGTGTTAATTATCTTGCTGTCAAAGGAGGCCTCACCAGGCCATCGGATTTTATCAAAAAATATCTTACAGAAAGAAATAAACAAATCTATAAATAGTTTTGTGGAAACAAATATATTTATTTAAGTGTTCATCTCTCATTTATTACAATGTACATAAGTTCAACGTGCTTTAGAATGAATTTAAATTCAATAGTTAATAAATATAATAAAAAAAAGTATTAAAAATAGTATTATTTTTATTAATGCATTTTAAATAATTAAAATTCAATAATTTAAGTGAATTTTCAAATTTATCACTGTAGGTTTATACATTCAACAATAATAGTGGGTGAAAAAAAAATTAAATGTCAACTTATAAATAAATATTTCTAGATAATATTTTGATGATTTATTTTTGGCTTTAGTACAGTGACAATATAATGGACAATTATTTAATTTTGCAAACCACAGCCTGTCTTTGTAATATCTTACTGTTGTTCTTATAAATGGGTTTTTATATTTAAAAAATATATAGCTGTTTTTATAATATAGGATGCAAATAGATCATAATTCTTGGCTTCAAAAACTATAAAAATCCATGTTCTAATAGCACCAAGTTCATAGAGAGAAGAGTTGTAAAATGCATCATTGTTTCTCCATCCAGCTGACGAGTCAGGACAAAACTCCAGCGGTAATCTCTCGAGCCATGGCCAAACACAACCTGGAGGGTGAGCAGGCTGCCGACTACGAGCTGGTGCAGGTCATTTCTGAGGAGAGAGGTATAACAATAAAACTTGTGTATCTGACACATTTTGAAATCTTTAATATTTAATCTATTTAGGCTTGTCATGGAATGCCAACATCACGTTCCCAATCTTTTTTCTTTTTCTCCAGAGTTGGTTATCCCTGACAACGCCAACGTGTTTTACGCCATGAGCACTTCTGCGAACTTTGACTTCCTGTTGCGTCTTCGTGGTTCAGAGGGGAGGCCGGTTCAGCTGCGCAGTCATTGTAGCTCCACACTACCGCGCACACAGCAACGCTCCAGTCTGTCCCTCAGACTCAGCAAGGTCACACTGTGACCTTACCTTTTTTTGGACCAGAGCGGGCTTCGTAAAAAGACTATAGAGGGTGGAGTACTAGAAAATGGGCTTTATAAACTATTGCAAGGCAAGTTTGTTGACTTCAAAACATGTCAGAACTGATTTAGGCATCTCAAGCTCTTCCATTCTGCCTTTTGAAATAAAAGGCTTGTCAAATAGTAGCATGTGCCTCCACCTTCCCGTCTGGCCCACAGGTAAAGAGACGCATCCCACCCTCCCTATTGCTGGATATTTTGCACATGTGCAGGATAGTCTCCTGCTCCTCATCAGTATTTGCATAAGAGCACATCTCTTCCCAACCAAGAGGCCTACACGACTTCCTCTGAGAGTGAGAGGGGAACGAAAGAAGCTCTGGGAAGAGAAATCAAAAGACAGCCATGTTGCCTTTATCAACGGTAATGATTGAACTCTTGCGTCAGTATTGAAGATGATCTGCAGTAGCTGTGATGTCATCGTTGTCATCAACGTTTCCTCCTTCTGTCCCCTTGTGCACTGTGTGGACAATGTGGACTGCATCCCTAGACTTAAAGTGCTTAGATTGGCTTCTGGAACAGCAAAGCAATCCATAGAATTGTGTTTACTTTCCATCTTTAAACCTTGAGAAAAAAACAACCATTTCTTCAAGATATCACAAATGATGAAACAAGGTATATAAAGTCTGAAGCCTCATGCTGCCTGTATTTTCTCTGCCTATTCTAAGCATTTTATCTCTATTTGTGTGTTTCTCATATTGTGAGCTGTGTGACGAATGCAAAAAAAAAATTGCGTTCTGATTGGTTCCTGCTTGGTTTTATCAAGTCTGTGGTTTCCTTTCCCAATTGGATCAATGTTGAGTCTTTAAGGTGTGTTAACACTGCACCAATAGGATGGGTTTCTCTTCAGAAACCTGGATTGAGCTGCCTTCCTCACTGATACTGTGGCACTTGATATGGAGTGGGCGGAGTCAATAGGTGTGTACTGAAAAAAGCGCTTGATCCACTTTTTGTAGCTTTCATTTCTTCTGTCTTGAAGCAATGCTATATTAATGATATACTTTTCTGCTTCTTTTTATATGTATGTTTTTGTAAGAGATGAAGAAATATCCATGATATCTATGAAAAAAAGGATTTTGGAAGTTTTAAAAGATTTTGTTAACTAAAAGAGAAAATGTAAAAAGCTGTGAAAAATGAGTGTGTGATTGTAAAGTGAGCATTAAAACAAGTCAGACATTTCCATCTACCAGCACAATAATTCACTCTCATTGTACCCTGTTCACCATGTGAAACATTTTCTTCAACATTTGTGCACCCAATGAACACAAAAACATGTCTTACACTAAAATGAATTTTCACACTCAGGCATTTAAACACCTAATTTCAATAGTTTCTAATGGCTTACAGAATTTCTGCCTTAATCCTGTTCTTTCTAATTCCCATCAATCTGTTAATCTGGTATGTTATGCATGTTAGTTGGCTCTGACTCCTGGTAATACTGTACATCAACAGATGTATAGAATGTGCCAAATGTTGCCTTTTGTTCTCTCACAGTAATTGAAAGACACTTATTTTTGTTACATTGAACACGTAAGACTTCGATGACACTAACAGTTTCAACAGTAGTGGGGCAGCAGTGTTTGTGTTTTGATTCATTTGTCTTGTTCAAATTTATTCAGCACTTGTGAATTTTCTCAATTCTTTATTTTGAACATTTCTTCACTACCAAAGAATTGTCTATATACAGCGAGTCAGTGAATAAATTATTATCATTATGTTTTTTTTTTTTTAATAATTTGAATATTACTTTTCATGAATTAAATGGAGACACTCTAAAACGTATTGTGGATGTTGACTGAATTTGACTGCTTGCATCACACATAAAATACCATAAGAAAGATATGATTCATTCATTAAAATGGTTTTGTAATTCTCTTTTCCATTATCTGTTTCAGTATTGTTATTGTTAAATAAAACTATTAACAATCGTTTTCGGTAATTAAAATAAAATATAAATTTTAGATGAAAAACTTAAACTTGTTTAACTTGTTTGCCTCTGCAATTAACTGAAACAAGTTTAACTGTAATAGTATATAAATAATATTAAAATAACTTTTGCACAGGTTACTCAAGCCAATAGTACTCACAGCGGCTGCCAACTCAAAGGTTTAAAAGCAAAATAGGCATTTTTTCAGTATAGTGCAGTAAACAACTTACACATCACCATTATCTTAAATGATTAGCAGAAGTGTAGAGGCCACTGGTTTCATATCATCATTAGATTCCATATCTTATCTTGTTTGGTTGTCATCAGAGTTTTAAACACCATAGACATGGAGGGGATAGAGCTGGACTGTGGACCAAACCAGAATTTCAGACGCCTGTCGGGGGTTCAAAAACTCATGCTGTGCAGCTTGAGACTTCCAAAGATGTTTGGTTACATACTTGGTTATCATATTGCTTCTTTTACCTCAGATGAAATTAAAAGGTTAATGATAACTGGTAAACTGCCAGCACCCTGATAAATCTGGTATGCAAAGGTCCAAAATACAGTGAGAGTAATTAACTGGATACATAAAATGTTATAATATATATTAGATCACTATATTCTCATTTAAGACAATTGTACATGAGGCATTTTACACTAATAAATATAGGTTATTTAAAAAAATGCATTATTTAAACACTTTTTTTTGGGTGGCACAACTTGATGAGTCTGGCCAAGCAATAATTAATCTGAGCCTTTAGGGTTAGAGAGGAAATAATAATCATATATAAAATATGCTAAAAGGCGAAATTTGAAAAGAAGGCATCAATAATTGAGGGTAGTTTCATAATAAGAGATTTCATAGAGGCTGATTGGTTTGTTTCAAAGAACTCCGCCTAACTTTGCACTTTTATTGCGTCAAGTTGACACAAGCTCTTCACTAGACAGAGACTCCTACATACTTCACGCGGGTCAGCGAGGGACAACAGAGATCAATAACAGGTCAGTTCCTATGACAGCTGTCTGAGAGAATAGAAAAATGACTAGAGTTTGTGGGATGGCAAATAACAGTCGCTTTTTCATCGGTCCGTTAATGTTATGTCAGTAGAAATCTCAAAGAGAGAGCGCGAGCATACGATTACGTTTTCTCTCCAGTTGACTAAAAGTTTCTTCACGCGCACTCAAACAAGCCGCGCCTCAGAAACTACATTAAACTTAATAACTATAGTACGATTCTAAATAAGGCTATTGTAAGATTATAACTGTTGTCTCGTAGTCTATCGTTTCAGTCTCTTCTAGCTGTCAGATTCCACACGTAATCAATGGCGTTATGGCGCAACGATAAAATTTCTCAGAGGAAGTGGGTGAAAGTTTACGCCCTTTCCTCTGTTCAACGCTCTTGATTTGTCATTACGAAGGTCATCATTATGATGATGACGGATCTTAACGCCCACGTCTTTAAAATATAGCAAAGATATGATTAATTTGCCAACGAAGGATGATTTATCCCCAAATTATCGGAACTTTACGTGTCACAAAACTGATTTTAATTATACCCTATTATTCATTTTCGACCATCTAAACTAAAGGAAGGTTGAGAGGACAGGACACACTTTTTTCTTTTCCTTCATTTCTCATTACAATAACTCAAATAAGATAATATGTTAAAGCTCTCTTCTTAGATTTAAAGAAATATAAATAGCCTACATCTATTATGATATAAATGTATTGATCATATAAATTTATATTATTTTATATTATATTATTCTACATTATAAATTGTTCTTCATCTTCTTTCTGGTCTCTTATCTGATATGATAAACTAAGTTCATCTATGGTTAATTTGATTTGCACACAAGTATGATGTGTTCACTCATCATTTACTGTTACTCACCCAAGTAGGACATGATCATTGTTGGTTCTGGAACAACATCAGAACCAACCAACCAGGTTGTAGGGTTAGGATTAGAGTTACAATTTTCTATAATTCATAATTCTGTCATCTGATTTTTTTCTGACCAGGCTGTGAGTTTTAATGGTGACAGTGCATTTGTGTTTCTGAGATGGATCTATTCTATTCTATCTATGATTAGTAAATGGTTCTTTATAAATTTTTATTCAACATCACCCATAGAATGGCAGATAATGGGAAGACAGCAGAGAAGGACACAGAGGCATCACAGGCTACTCAGGAACAACAGGTAAGTCACATGTTTCATGACTTTCACATACAGTTACACAACAGAAATTCAGTTCATTTCCAAACACAACTTTTTAAATGAAATACACTACCAGTCAAAAGTTTGGAAACATTACTATTTTTAATGTTTTTGAACGAAGTCTCTTATGCTCATTAAGGCTGCATTTATTTCATAATAAATACAGAAAAAACAATAATATTGTGAAATATTATTACAATTTAAAATTATGGTTTTCTATTTTAATATACTTTAAAATAAAATTTATTTCTGGGATGCAAAGCTGAATCGTCAGCATCATTACTCCAGTCTTCAGTGTCACATGATCCTTCAGAAATCCTTGTAATATGCTGATTTATTATCAATGTGGTAAACAGTTGTGCTGCTTAATATTGTTTTATAACCTGTGATACTTTTTCAGGATTCTTTGATGAATAAAAAGTTAAAAAAATCAGCATTTATTTAAAATAGAAATCTTTTGTAACAATATACACTACCGTTCAAAAGTTTGGGGTCAGTAATTTTTTTTCTTTCTTTTTTTTTGAAAGAAATTAATACTTGTATTCAGCACGGATGTGTTAAATTGATAAAAAGTGATAGTAAAGATTTTTATTGTTAGAAAAGATTTATATTTTGAATAAATGCTGTTCTTTTTTACCTTTTATTCATCAATGAATCCTGAAAAAAGTATCACAGGTTCCAAAAAAATATTAAGCAACACAACTGTTTTCAACACTGATAATAACTGAGTATGAAATCAGCATATTAGAATGATTGCTGAAGGATCATGTGACACTAAAGACTGGAGTAATGATGCTGAAAATTCACCTTTGCATCACAGAAATAAATTATATTTTAAAGTATATTAAAATAGAAAACCATAATTTTAAATTGTAATAATATTTCACAATATTATTGTTTTTTCTGTATTCATTATGAAATAAATGCAGCCTTAATGAGCATAAGAGACTTCGTTCAAAAACATTAAAAATAGTAATGTTTCCAAACTTTTGACTGGTAGTGTACGTGCCTTCATTCATATAAACCAAATTTCATGAAACCATTCTTATACAATTGTCACATTTTATTCAATGTGTCAGTTTACATTAAAATGTTTTATGAACAATTTCTTCAGTTATGTTTCATGAATGAGGCCCATTGTGCATAACAAGTAAACAGCAACAAAGTTTAATATTTGCATTTCAGAGCGTGGTATCCCGAATGAGCAACCTGCCGCTGGTGAGTTCAGCATGTGATGCGGTGTATAATGCTTACAGCACTACTAAAGACAGTGTGCCACTCCTGAAAGGAGTAATGGAGGTGGCAGAGAGCGGGGTGCGAACTCTGGGTGCCGCTGCTTCAACAGGTTCCAAACCCATACTAGACCGGCTGGAACCTCAGAGTGAGTTTCTTAAACCTAGATGCAGTTAGTAAGGTAGTTAATACAGTAATAGTCAAAAGTTTAAAATAATTAAGATTTTTTTGTTCTTGAAAGTAGTCTCTTATGTTCATCAATGCTGCATTTATTTAAGGGGAAAATACAGTACAAACAGTAATATTGTAAAATATTACCACAATTTAAATGTAGTTCCAAACGTAGGTTCGGGAGGAGCCTAAAAATTCAGTCCTGTCAATCATCATTACGAGCGTATATAAGCAGCAGTCACTGTGTCATCCCAGCGACAATTCTTCCAGCATCCCTCCTCCTCCCCATCTCCTCCTCTATTTCTCTTATTCTTCCTCTACGCAGTACTGTTATAAGGGGGTTTAACTCGGAGCTCAAGTAGAGCCTCGGGTTCGAGCCTCCTTTGAGGACAGCAAGCCAAGTTTGTTTTACCATTTACCATTCAAACTGAATGGGCAGGCGACCTTCTGAAAATAACTTTTTCTATTTGAATATATTTTAAAGACAATTATAATGTTGAAAAAGTTTTCAGTTTCAAATAAATGTTGTTCTTTTGAACTTTCTATTGATCAAAGTATCCTGAAAAAAATGCATGTTTCCACAAAAAATATTAAGCAGCAAAAATTGTTTTCAACACTGATAATAATAAGAACCATTATTAATAATTGAGCACCAATAATAATAAAGCATTAAATCAGCATATTAGAATGGTTTCTAAAAGGTCATGTGACACTGACGACTGAAGTAATGACTGTTGAAAATTCAGCTAAATTATCTTTTAAAATATTAAAATAGAAAACGGATATTTTAAAATGTAATATTATTTCATAATATTTTTTGCATTTTTATTAAATAAATTCAGCCTTAGTAAGCAAAAGAGACTTCTTTTAAAAACATTAAAATATAATTATTATATCTCAATTAAGAATTATTATTATATTTTAAATATTCCAAAATTCTGACCGCCAGAGTATTAAATATTTTTCTGCTGGTTGTTAAATAACAGCAGTTGTTTTTTGTGTTCTTTCTCTTTTGCAGTTGCAGTGGTAAATGAATATGCCATGAGAGGGCTGGACAAGGTAGAAGAAAACCTTCCAATTTTACAACAACCAGCAGACAAGGTAAAGCCTAGACTGAATTATTCTGTTTTCTATATGAATTGCTATATGAATCATCATTGTAAATATCTCCATTGTAGCTGGTGTCCGACACAGTGGGCATGGTGTACCAGTCAGTAACAGGAGCAAAGGATGCTGTGGTGGGGGCCGTGCTGGGGGGTGTGGAAAAGACACGTATGGTTGTGACCGGAGGGATAAACACTGTCATGGGGACCCGTGTAGGCCAGATGGTCAGTAATGGTGTAGATAAGGCCCTTACCCACTCTGAAGACTGGGTGGATCAGAACCTTCCACTTAGCGAAAAGGAGCTTGGTAAGTGTAGTTGCACTTCAGATCCAGTAATTTAATTATTGCTAAGAAATTACTTTGAAAAGGAGAAAAAATATTAAAGTTAAAGGAAACATCAGCTAAAATAACCTAAAATATTCTCTTCTCAATTAGTCTTTTTTTAAATACACATTATCACAATAAAAGAGCATGTTTCTGGAGGAAAGACTTTTTGTTTCAGTTCTGGCAAGAGCTAATGAGGCAAAATGAAGCAATAGGGAATGCGGCTTTAAGAAAACATTTTATTCTATTGCATTATTACCCAGAAATGCAGTTAATAACATGCTGACCTGAATATTAAAGTTTTTAATACAATAAAAATATGTATAATTTTATTTCATGTATATATATATATATATATATATATATATATATATATACACTACCAGTCAAAAGTTTGGACACGGTAAGATTTTTTAATGTTTTAAAAATAAGTTTCGTCTGCTCACCAAGGCTGCATTTATTTAATTAAAAATACAGTAAAAACAGTAATATTGTGAAATATTATTACAATTTATAATAACTGTGTTCTATTTGAAAATATTTTAAAATGTAATTTATTCTTGTGTTGGCAAAGCTGAATTTTCAGGATCATTACTCCAGTCTTCAGTGTCACATGATCCTTCAGAAATCATTCTAATATGATGATTTGATGCTCAAGAAACATTTATTGTGTACAATTGTACAAAATATTTGTGTCCAATATTTATTTTTTAGGATTCTTTGATGAATACAAAGTTCAAAAGAACAGCATTTATTTGAAATATAATCTTTTGTAACATTATAAATGTCTTTACTGTCACTTTTGATCGATTTAATGCATCCTTGCTGAAAAAATAATTAGTTTCTTTAATTTCTTTTCAAAAAAATAAAAATAAAAATTCTTACTGACCCCAAACTTTTGAACAGTAGTGTATAATGTTACAAAAGCTTTGTATTTCTGATAAATGCTGTTCTTTTGAACTTTCTATTCATCAAAGAATCCTGAAAAATGAATATTGTACACAAATATTTTGTACAATTGTACACAATAAATGTTTCTTGAGCATCAAATAATAGTAATGATGCTGAAAATTCAGCTTTGCCAACACAAGAATAAATTACATTTTAAAATATTTTCAAATAGAACACATTTTAAATTGTAATAATATTTCACAATATTACTGTTTTTACTGTATTTTTAATTAAATAAATGCAGCCTTGGTGAGCAGACGAAACTTCTTTTTAAAACATTAAAAATCTTACCGTGTCCAAACTTTTAACTGGTAGTGTATATATATACACACACACACAAATATATAGTGAATAAACATTATTATATGAACAATATTAATTAATTAAACAATATTAATGAATTAAATGTTCAAGGTGTCTGGATAAATTTTGGTTTGACTGTATATTATATATGAAATAAAATTAATACAAGTTTTAATTTTCTTCAGAAAATCTTTCTGTAGTATATACAACTATAACATATAATATATATAGTATATATTATAGTTTTATTATTTTTGTTATTCCAGGATTCTTCAATGAACTTTCAATTCATTGAAGAATCCTGGAAGAAATGTGGTTCATGGTTTCCACAAACAAAATTAAGCAGCACAACTTTTTTCAACATTGAAAATAATGACAATGTGATAATAGTAAGAAAGCAGCAAATTAGCACATTAGAATGAATTCTGAAGGACATGTGACACTGAAGACTGGGTGCTGAAAATTCAGCTTTGCCATCACAGAAATAAATTACATAAAAAAGAAATACATTATATTTAAATACACTGAAATAGATAACAGGTATTTTAAATTGTAATAATATTTCACAGTATTACTCTTCTTGCTCTATTTTTTGATCAAATAAATGCAGACTTTGTGAGAATAAAAGACTTCTCACCGACCCCAAACTTGTACTATAGATGTATGAATGTAAGGTGTTGACATTGGTCTTGTGTGTTCTGCCTTTAGCTGCACTGGCTGAACCAAGGCCAGGTGAGGAGGAAGGATTCATAGTAACTACTAGCCCGAGCTACTTCGTCCGCCTGGGTAAGCTGTCTGCCAAAGTTCGGGAGAGGGCGCTTGAGCAATCCCTGCTTAGGGCCCGCAAAGCCAGAGACACTACGCATGCGACTGTGACTCAAATGACCAGCACTTTGGACCTGCTGGAAAGTGCCCGGGATACTTTGGCCAGTGCCAGCCAGCAGCTAGGGGGCGCTCCAGAGCAGTTACTTCAGCGATGGAAGGAATGGAAGGCAGGGCAGCCCAAAGAACTGCAGGAAAAAGTAACAGAAGAGACTGAGGTGGATCCAGCAAAAGAGAAGGGAGAGGTATTTTTGATCATTTTGTATTTTTGGATGTATTTTACTTACAATCTGATACAAAATATGAATATTTATATATCTTACTCAAGACTATCAGCCACATTCTCAGTGTGTATATGTGGATGTCTCCCCATAGGACCTGGAGTGGAGAACCTTGTCCATGGTACGGGGTTTGAGTGATCAGCTAAAGGTAGCATGCTCAGGTGTTGTGTCCAGTGTACAAGGTCTCCCAGGCACTGTGCAGGAACAGCTTCTGAACGCTCGACATACAGCTGGAGAACTCCAGGCATCACTGAGCAGTACCCAGACACTCACACCCATTCTCTTACTGCAGACGCGTCAGAAGATAGGCCAGGTATAGTCAATTTGAGTCGATTTTATGCAATTTTGTACATCGATTGTCGTGCTCTGATCTATTTTATTCTATTATAAAATGTATTAGACAGTGTTCATTGTAAATCTTCATCTTTTAACAGGTACGACAATCTTTGGATGGAGTCGTGGAGTACCTTCTCAATAACACTCCTCTCAATTGGCTGGTTGGGCCTTTTGCACCTCAGATAACAGAGAAAGGCGATTAAAAATGGCACACAACCTAATGAAATAGGTTAATATATGCTGCAAATTGTTGTATGTTGTAACTGTTTCCATTTCAGAATTTAACTAGTGTTAACTAGAGTCATTAGACTCATACTACATTTTTAAAATTACATTATAATGAACATAAAATTGCAATTTTAGCAATGTCAGTATTTTAAACCAAGCATTGAAACCACTGCCAGGTAACATATGGAAGCTTATGCAGGAGGTAAACTGCTGTGTAGCATTCAGAACTTTGTATACTTAATACATTGTACTTTCTAAACAAGAGCAAGCCATACTTCATAATCCCTGGTTTTGTAATTCATGATTTTTTTTTTTTTTTTTATGTCATAACTCCTGCAAATGTGATCTGTTGATTATTTGAAATGCAAAATTAATCAATCAATGAAATAAAATACTTTTGTCAAAGAAATTATTTCTATTTCTTCCATTTGTTTTTGCTTTCTGAGCACAAAGGGACAAAAGGATTCTATGGAGAGGTAATATATAATATTTAAGCATTTCAGCATATTTAGGGTCATGTTTATGCAATATCACAGATGCAAGTGAGTCTCTCCACTCTGATCTTGGAATGCCTCATGGTCATTTAAATGATTAGTTCACTTTCAATTGAAAATTAGCCAAACCTTTACTCACCCTCAAGCCATCCTAGGTGTATATGACTTTCTTCTTTCTGATAAATACTCTCGGAAATATTTTACTAAATATCTTGACGCATCTGAGCTTCATAATGGCAGTGAACGGGACCCACGAGTATGAGCTGAAGAAAGTGCTTCCATCCACATCCATCCATCATATGCTCCGGGGGGTTTAATAAAGGCCTTCTGGAGTGAAGCGATGCATTTGTGTAAAAAAAATATCCATATTTAACAAGCTATAAAGTAAAATATCTAGCTTCCACCAGACTGCCTTCCATATTCAAGTTACGAAAGAAAATGTAAACTGCTTTTGCGTCGTTTAGACTTTTTCCATAAGTTGAATAGGGACGGCGTATGATGTAGCGTAAACTTTTTGAACTGCTAGAGTTTTACACTTTCTTTCTACATTGAATATGGAATGCGGACTGGTGGAAGCTAGATATTTTACTTTATAACTTGTTAAATATGGATATTTTTTTTACACAAATGCATCGCTTCACTTCAGAAGGCCTTTATTAACCCCCCGGAGCCATGTGGAGTACGTTTATGATGGATGGATGTGGATGGAGACACTTTCTTCAGCTCATACTCGTGGGTCCCGTTCACTGCCATTATAAAGCTTGGATGCGTCAGGATATTTATTAAAATATCTCAGAGAGTGTTTATCAGAAAGAAGAAAGTCATATACACCTAGTCGGTGTCAGTAATGCTTACATACAACAAACATTCCAGGTTTATTCATATCAACACCGATGAGCAAAAACGCCCATTTCTTCTGCATCCAACACATACAAGAACTGATTGTTTGCCTACCATCTAAACTACCCAGTCCTTAATATGTGGCCTTGTTAGGAGATGATCAGCGATATTCCCTTCACCTGTGAGTGGTCAAAATGTTTTGTCTCATCAGTCTATATTCTGAAGGGTTTGACTGGGGTTTGTTCATGTCTTTGTTCATATATCAGAATTTTGAACCTAGCCTACTTTATCCATTGTTAAGATTTCTGTTCTGAAAAAAATAGATCATTACTCATTTTCATATTTAAAAATAACATTGTAGAAAACGTCTAATTGTACTGCGATTAATCAACTGGGAAAATATGGAGGTATAAATTAGTTTAAATTTTGTAAAAAAAAAATTAGTTAAAATTCACCTGTGTGTCTTGCCTTAAACAAGAGGACTGGAACAAGAAAAAATAGCATAATACACATAGGCTACTGTTAATATAATATACTTTATATTGCATTAATATGTGGCTGCAATAAATAAAAGAAGCTTTGACACCGAAATTGAAAATGAAAGCATACACGTGTAAATTGCACATGACCACTTTGCCCTCCCTAAGATATCTGCAACTTTTTCGTCCAAAAAACATTTAAACCAACGTTTTCTCAAAACAAGCATTAAAATACATATATAGACTGCATGTTATAGAAATATTTGGAAGCATTGTTTGTGTGGACTTGGGGGAAGTGGGATGAGGTTTCGATGATGGCCAAAAAATTGTTGCGCTTCGGGTGACGTCACACCCGTTGTTTCAGATGACGTTGAGAGAAGCAGGCCGCACGCGCATAGCAGGAACCTACTCTGTCAGATTTCTGGGGATCAAGGTCGTCGATTTCTTCTCAGTCACACGGAAATACGGGTAAATATTCGAGCTAACGAAGGTTTTAAGCCATCGCAAGTGTTCGTGGGACGGTCTCGAGGTCCCAGCTGTCCGATTTGTGTGCGTGCCATCACGTCAGCTAGCCATTAGCAAAGCTAGCGCGTTAGCCTGGCTAGTTGAATATCACAAACAAGTCGACTTTCATCTATTCAGCATTTTTAACACGGTCATCTGTATGTAATATTAAATATTTTGAACGAATATATTCGCTTTCGATGTCACTTTGACGTTGACAACACCTCGGTTTGTTGTTTGTCGCGATACTAGGGTCAAAGACGGAATGTTTTTCTAATTGCGGAGACGCTCACAGCTGATTTTTCCTGGACATGCTCCAAAATAACCTTATTTATTCCCGTTTATTTGGTAATCTGTCATCCAGATTGTTACGGTAAACTTCTGTATTTCCGTTTTAAACATTTAATGCTGTATTTTATTTGTATTGAAGCGCAACTGTTGCCAGATTGTTAATCGTCATTTGATCAGTAGGCTGTTTAGGTTTCTGTAACCTGGATCATTCGTTTACTTGTTGGAGAAACAAAAAGCGAACAAAGAAACTATTGTTTTTTTCTTGCAGTACATTGTCAGCATTTAGCAGGGTCACAAACAAATAAATCAAAGGGGCTAAAGTTAGGTTTTCACTCCAATAGGAATCCAGCAAAATTGAACACTTTCACAAGTTTCATTTATAAACGTTGTCTCTCTATTTTCATCTTCCTAACTAGTGCATACGCATCGTTTGTTTTTTTAATATATGGTGGCATTATACAAATGTCAAGAGTAAATTACCATAATATATTTTAATGAAAACCTTTCAGCAAAGTCAAGGGTAGGGCACAAAGGATGATATCAAATTTGATGCATTTAATTTATTTTAATATTCTAATGTGTGTCATGATATAGCAATTATGCATGTTTAGTTCTAAATGTATTTTTTTTTTTTAAGAAATGTTTTTATCACTTTATATACAGTCCTTGTTAAATGTTAAATGTACTTACTAAATTGCTAAAAGTAAATTATGCATAATTACAAGCAACTTAGCCAAAACCTAACCCTTAGTACATGTTAATTAATATTGCTCAGTACTTATTTGTGTAATTACACTATAACACAACCAAATAGTCATAGTCAAAATTCTGCCATTGATTACTCAGCCTCATGTCATTCCAAACCTATATTAATTTATTTTTTTCCATGGAACACAAAAATAGTTTTTAAAGAACATTTTCCATACAACAACAGTTCATAGTGACCATATGCTGTCAAGCCCGAAAAAGGAAAGAAAAAAAAGCACCATGAAAGTCGAATGTATGGATATGTGTATTGTTATTCAATCTATGTGAAGTTTATTTTTGTGTTTCATAAAAGAAATGTCATACAGGTCAGAAATGACATCATGGAGAGTAAAATAATAACAATTTTCATTTTTAGATACTATTTCCTCTGGCCTTTTAGCCTGTCCCTGATAAATTATTCTGATGAAATACTAATTATTCAACCCTATCTTCAGGATCGCCCTCTCCCGTCCCCCTTACCCCCCTTCTTAAACAGCATGGCTCAGGAGACAAATCAGACGCAGGTGCCAATGCTTTGCACTATGGGATGCGGTTTCTATGGTAACCCTCGCACCAATGGAATGTGCTCTGTCTGCTACAAGGAACATCTGCAGAGACAACAAGGAGGGGGGCGAAACAGTCCCCCAGGTGATAAAGGTATCCTAGTATCCTACATGTCAAATGCACCTGCATTCAGAACCTAATTCGTTTTGAAGTTAAGAAGAGTTCATGGTTTGCTTCCTGTCCATCTCTTCCAGCTGCCACATCTCCTGTAGGTTCTCCGGGTGCATCTGCAGTAACGGTGGAGTCTACCCCTGTACCCCCTACGGAAGCCGTTACCCCACCTGAAGAACGCACGTCTAGGTAAGGTCTATAAATCTGAGACTGATCATGCTTTAATTGGTACAAACTGCAAGTGCAAAACGGTCTGTAGCTCAGTGGTAATCTCTTAATGAGCACAAGCTGCTTGTGATGGTATAGGAAGGAATTATAACAAATAACTCCTGTATTTGTTTGGATTGTGTTTATGCAGTAATTCGACCAGCCCAGTGACCCAGCAGATGACTGCTATGAGCATCTCCCAGGACACGGCAACCAATGATTCAGACAGAGCTGAAGGGGAGGAGGAAGAGGAGGAGGGATCGTCTAAAAGCACAGGTCTGCTGTGTTTTCACGGCTGTGTTTAGTTTAGTAAATATACTTTAATTTTTTTTCTTTGGTTATTTAAACCGTTCTGGTTTTTGATTTAGATTTTTATTTTATAATTATTTTATTATTATTATTTGTTATACTGTAACTTTTACATGTTAAACAGTTGCACACAATTTTAGTAAATTTTTAAAAATGAAATATTGAGCATGTTTTTTGAACATTGACATAGATTTTGTTTGTTTTATGCAGTTTTTTTAAATCTGTTTTTGATTCTGATAGATTTAAAGGGTTAGTTCACTCAAAAAATGAAAATTCTGTCATTAATTACTCACCCTCATGTCGTTCCAAACCCGTAAGACCTTTCATCTTCGGAACACACATTTTTTTGCACACAAAAAGTATTCTTGTTGTTTCGTAACATTAAGGTTGAACCACTGTAATCACATGGACTATTTTAACGATGTCTTTACTATCTTTCTCGGCCTTGAAAGTGGTAATTGCGTTGCAGTCTATCGGAGACCATAAAGCTCTTGGATTTCATCAAAAATATCTTAATTTGTTTTCTGAAGATGAACAAAGGTCTTATGGGTGTGGAATGACATAAGGGTGAGTAATTAATGACAGAATTTTCATTTTTGGATGAACTAACCCTTTAATCTTGGTTACATTTGGTCAGTCATGAAAGACCAGAGTGATTTAGAAGAAAAAACTTGAACAACCATATGCAATCAAAAGCCTTGCTTTCAATTCTCTTTTTGAAAGACATGAATACTGATGAATCATTAAATCATTGATTTGAGTCTCAGAGTATCATGTAGCCTCAGAAGACAGGAAGTTTATTGTGTTTTAGATATTATCTATCAAAGCCTGGCCATGTGTTTAACAGGGCCAGTAGGGGAGGCTGCACAGGCTTCATCAGATGGAGATCAGACCCCTGACAAGAACAAAAAGAAGAATCGATGCTTCACTTGTAGGAAAAAAGTTGGCCTCACGGGTAAGAGCCAAGGGAAGCGCTTTTTGTTCTTGAATGAGGGCTGGGCTGCACTTATCTTTGAGCAGACTTCAATACTTTACAAAATATAGCTTTACTGCAAAGCTGTTCTTTATTTTGTTGTTGTTGTTACTGCAAAGCTGCCCATTTTCCTTTTTGTGTTGAGAGAGTCAGCAGAGTTTTAGTATTCTAGCAGTCTTATAACATTACCTATGTTCATATATAAACATTTGCATCCAACATGCTAGTTTGGTTCATAGTATATTTTAATGTGTAATGTTAATACACATTTATAAGTTTGGGGTCATTCAGATTTGTGCGTGTGTTTTTTTGAAAGAAATAAATGTTCTTAATCAGCAAGGATGCATTAAATTGTTCAAAAGTGACAGTAAAGACATTTACATTGTTACTAAAGATTTTTATTTCAAATAAAATGCTGTTCTTTTGAACTTACTATTCATCAATAAATCCTGAAAAAAATGGATCATGGTTTCCACAAAAATATTATGAAGGGCAGCTGCTTTCAACATTGATATAAGAAATTGTGCTTGAGCACCAAATCAGCATATTTGAGTGAATTATGAAGGATCATGTGACATTGAAGACTGGAGTATTGGATCACCAAAATAAATTACATTTTAAAATGTATAAAAATAGAAGTTCAATTGTAATATTTCACAATATTACTGTTTTAATAAATCAAATAAGCATAAGAGACTTTTTTCAAAAAAACGTAGAGCTTTACGACCCCTAACTTTTATACTAGTGTATAAATTTTTTACAAAATTGACTGCATTTAGATTATATGTCCATCAATTTGAGTTAATTTGTCCTAGTTTGAATCTGTAGTCAGACTGCATACTGCAGGTTAGTGCTGCATTTCACATGGTCCTGCTTGTTTCCTGCGCTTTCTAAATCACTGCTAAACTTTTTCACCCAGCAGGAATACATGACAGACTGAATCCACTCGCTTTTGTGTCTATAGGCTTTGACTGTCGCTGCGGTAACCTGTTTTGCGCTATCCACCGTTATTCTGACAAACATGACTGTCCCTACGACTACCGAGGAGCTGCCGCCGCCCGCATCCGCAAGGAGAACCCCATTGTGGTAGCTGAGAAGATTCAGAAGTTATGAGGACTGATGGCTAAATGAGCATTGTTTGACCTGCAAGTTTTGGAACCATGGCGCTGAATAACACCATTCTAAAATGGATTCATTTCTTCATTGTAGGATAAGGTGGGTGGGGTTGTTGGGTACAGCCCCTGCTTGGCCACTCCCTAAACTATCATCTCCCTGTCTCTCCCGGAAGGACGGTGTAGAGGTGTGTGTGTGTGTGTGTGAATGTGTGACATGTTGAGAAATATGTGTGTGTGTGTTTGTTTTTTCTTTTCTAGAGAGCCAGGGAGAAGAGGGATTGGTTGTCAGTTGGGCATCCATGGGGGGAGGGTGGACTCTTTAGTTTTTACCCTGGCATTGATTTTTGTTAGGATATTAACATTATTTTTTTATCGGAGCCCTGAGATGTGGGTTCAGGAATCATTGGAGGGGGTGGGTGGGGGGTCATCGAAAGGAAATTTCTCAAAACGTTGCTGAAGAATATAGATTTTAATGACTACTCCCACATTTACCCATGTAAAAATCTTCTTCTGTGATATTCTTTTTTCTTTATTCTGATTAATTATCCCGACATGTCAAATCCCAGCCTGTGCTTTTAAAAAAATATTTCTCTTTTATATATTGACTTATCATGCTAATGTTGGGTGCATGAATAGTTATTGGATGGGGTTTGAAGGGGGGGCGGGTGGGGTGTAGCAAGAGCCTTGACATAAGCGAGTGACTGAGTTATTTTTTTTCTTTCCTTTTCTGTTTTAATGAGTGTATGGCATCAGAAGATCTATATTAATATATTGTACGTAGCTTGAATTGTGTGATTGCATTCTATTTATTTTGTATTATCATTTGGTTGGTTGGTACTGGAGGATTGGAAGCATGTGTCCAAAAAAATTATTTGTAGGAAATCCCTTAACAACATTTTGGGTCATTTACATATGCATTTTTACGAATTATAGGTCCTGATGAAGCCACACTAGATTGGGATGAAAAAAATCTTGCTTTTCAGAATCAAAGCACAAGAGTGTTCTTCAGTTTCTTCGCACAAACAACAAAAAGTGCAGTTAGTGTAGGATCCTTGGTGCTGTACGGAACCTAGCAGGCCTGTTATTGCTAATGCACGCCAGCGATGAACTATTATAATGACCTTTTACCTCAGAGTCGCAGAGCTTTGAGAGCAAGGTGTTTGTTAACCACCAGCAGACCAATGAATGATGCTAATGGAACCGGCTAGTAATATGTTTAATAGGTGACGCCTTTCCATTCCAAGACATGTATTTACAATTAATACCACTGTGCTTATGATGTCATAGTGGAAGATGCATACACACTTCTCCTAACAGATAAATGTTGCATGCTCTCACAGATATTAGGCCAAATGCAGTGTTTGCTAAAGCCACATTTTACATTGCTGCAAGAATGTAAAACAAAACAGTGTCCCATTGCATGGGCAAATAGAGCCTGCTATTCAAACGAACAGGTTTCTTTTAGTATCTAATGTAAATATTATATGGTTACCATTCTAAATAGAATGTTTAAGGTTTTAGAAAGAACAGGAAAGGTTCAGCAGGGAAAAAAACGTCCATTTTGTGTGTATGTAGTGTTTATTAACTATCCATATGTAAGGAGAAAGATGCAATGTGGTGTTCTCTGTCATCCCTTGAGTGAGTCCTATGTCTTTGTGCTGGTTGTGTGTTTTTAATTACTTTGTTTGTTTGTTGTAAAAGGGCTGAAACGACCATTTTGTATTTATCCTTAATGTTGTCCAGCAATCTTCCCCCATGATGTCTTTTGATGTGCACATTTTTCCATGATTCATATACAACCCCTTGACTTGCAAGACTTGTTGAAAGCAACTTGGTGGATGTAACCGATTTGAAGTCCTGGTAATGACCTTGCTGCTTTATTAAGGAAATAACCTGAGCTTTAATTAGCACCGTCTGTGATTGCAGCATTATCCTCAGTGGGGCTGCCAGCTAAAGAGGGCTTTTGTGCAAGGCAGGTGTCAGTGGCTCAGAGAGCTGGCATGTATTCACGCCATGCTTGGCCGAGCCGGCATCCTGACAGCCTTTTAATGAGGGTTTGGATCTCACTCTTTGTCTGCACCATTTGCTTGAGATTAATCCTACCTTTCTAGGGTTTAAGTGTAGGCATTCAGACAGGTGAAAGGCGGTGTATGGAAATTCTGGACTCTTAACTTCTAGTGAGATTGTTGTAGTGTGTGTGGGTACGAAACTGTGAATGTAGTCAACCGCTTGACTATGAAGCTCCAGTGGGTTGAAAGCCAGTTGGTCACCTCTAATGTTGCCTTCAGTGTCTTATTAGATCATTGGTACTATATGCCAGTGTATTATCCCTTCTATGATAGCAATGATTAACTGTCCTCATTGCATGTTATTGAGCAAAATAGTGAAGTGACTTCTTCAGAATGCCTTGATTTTAGTGAAGGTGTTGAGATTTTATTTTCTCCCAGAAGTTCATCAGAACATTCGGATGGGTGACGTGAGTTTCAGCTCAGATGTGTTCGGCTGTACATTAACCAGCATTTATAGGTTAATTTATCAGCGTGCCCAGTCCCCCAGAGACACCACCAGATACCTTTTTGTTTTCTTTTGAAATTTAGGATTGTATGATGTGTATGAGTAAGTATAAAACCAATAAAATCACAAAGTTTATTTTAAATTTACACAATGTTTTCTGTTTTTTTGTGTGTGCAAATACTAACATAAAAAGCAGCGGTTCTCAACCAGGGCAAACTTCCAAAGGGCCCCAATAGGTCTTAAAAGTATTTACATTTAATTTTATTAAAAACTAAAAGGTAATGGTGTACAAAACAGAAGTACTTAGAGGTACATATCAGCTTAGATAGGACAACCTTTGAATATTGTCTTGGATAAAGGGGTGCTTGGAGTCAAAAAGGTTAATAACCACTGATCTACACTGTTAAAATCAAAGGGTTTTGCAGTAGAAGAACCATTTTGTGTTCCCTTTTGGGGCCCTTTCGGAGTGCCAAAGTCACGTGATTTCAGTAAACGAGGCTTCATTACGTCATGTGTTTCGGAATTTCAATAGTTCACGTGACTTTGGCAGTTTGATACACGATCCAAACTACTGATTCGAAACAAAGGATTCGTAAAACTTCGAAGCAGTGTTTTGAAATCGGTCATGACTAGATATTGTTGAAAAGTCGTTATTTTGTTTTTTTTTGGCGCACAAAAAGTATTCTCGTCACTTTATAATATTAATTTTGAACCTCTTACAGGTGTGGAACGATATGAGGGTGAGTAATTAAAGACAGAATTTTTATTTTTGGGTGAACGAACCCTTTAAAAGAAATGTGTGTGTGTGTGTGTGTGTGAGTGTACACGTTTTTCTATCACAGTGGGGACTTCAACCTGAATCCACACAGATTCATGGGGACTCATGTCACCGTGAGGACCTAAATTGAGGTCCCCATAGGGAAACAAGCTTATAAATCATACAAAATTAGTTTTTTTTTTTTTTTTTTAAATGTAATATTGCATAAAGTTTTCTGTGATGGGTAGGGTTAGTGTAAGGGGATAAAATATACAGTTTGTACAGTATAAAAACCATTCCGTCTATGGAGAGTCCCCACAAAGATAATAAACCAGAGGTGTGTGTGAAGAATATTTCAATAATCTCAAGAACCTTTTTCCCCACTATAAAGAACCTTATGTGCAATGGAAATGTTCCATGGGTGTTAAAGGTTCTTCGCGGAACCATCATTGCCAATAAGGAACATTTATTTTCAAGAGTGCATCCATTTTGCAGAAAATATACTTGAAGTGGATCTAACTGTGTTGTACCTTTGCACAAACAGCCCTCATGACTCATACTCAAGGGAAACTTGGAAATAGTTGACTTCAGGAAGTGGTGTCAGTAATTACCGATCAACCACCCAACTTTAGCTAAACATCTCTTAGCCCTCCTCTGACATTTCTTCAAGCAGAATCTCCTTTCATGCTGTGATATTAGATGAGTAAACAGTGAAGATGTCCTGTGTCTACATATGAATCACCCTGTATTATTGCCACATCAGCAGCTGCCCACCACAGACAGCTTGTCTTCCTTCACAGCTGGCTGCTGTCTGTGTGCACTTATGTGGTTTTTAAGTCTCCGGGTTTAAATGGGTTAACATTTGTCTGTGAGGTTTAATGTTACCACATGATTCCATTGTATTCATTTACACCAATGACTTTGTTTATACTTTATAGGCTTGATAAAGGAGTGATACCGTGTATCAGCAGAGCAGTAGAAGGAAGGAGTGTTTTTTTTTTTTTTTTTATCAGTTTCTCATAAAACAGTATGTTCTCTCTGGAAGTGCTCTTCTCCGCAAATGCGTCAACATCACCCTTTCTCACTAGTGATTGCTTTTCTTTGTTATTCTGAAGTGACATGTAAAGTGACTATTTTCTTTCACAGATTATAGGACAAAACAGGATACACTAGTGATTTTTTTTAAATTAAACATGCAAAAGGCTATTTATGTTTTGAGGAAACCTTTTATGAATTAATTGGTCAAATGTTTGATGTTGAGACAAATTATAGACAGCCAAGGGAGCTTGAAAAGAGATGCATACTTTAAACTTGCATTTTCCTTTTGTCAAGACAGTAGTCTTTTTAAAAATGAATATTTTTCTGTTTTTCTTAAGTTTAATATATATATATATATATATATATATCTGTAAGACGTAAATTGTTGTCGTTGTCTCAAGAATAATCAGTGTATGGTGTGACTTGGAATTAAATGGTTTGGTACAGAATACAAATAGGCTAAACAACTTTATTTAAATAGTATTTGAAAAATAAAAAAAGTATTTGGTGACTCTTGCATGACTGTAATCAGCTGTCTGGCAGATTAAACAAAGCTACGACAGCAGATCTGACAGAAGTTCCTTGGATACTCCTCCTGCGATGTCATGGCAGCGTAATTTCCGGATGCGATACAGTAAAAAGCAAAGACGTTTTAACAGGAGGCACGTCGTCCACTCTACATGATTTCCGCCCTGAGGTAGCGTCAACTCACGTGCTACTCAGCGGACCTTCTGATTGGTTACATGACATCTGATAGTTTGCGCTATTTTAAAGTAATAAAACAGAAACAAAGGACTGTACTTTCTTTTTGAGGTAAAGATATGTTTGCCCACATGTGTATTAATAAAGATTGATATCGAAGTTACTCCAAAGGAAAGATATAAGTGGAAATGCAATCTGTGATTGAATAATTAAGTATCCTCACATAAATATTTTCCTTATTAATTTGGATAATTTTGCTTTACAAGAATGTTCTCTCTTATGAAAATACAGAATACGCTTCAAATGTTTTGTATTATGTTTTTTTATTATTGTAAAGGTGTACACAAATTCTGAAAAGATCGAGCATTTGTTACTATGAATATGATTGATATTGTAAATAACTATCATTTTGATTGGTTATTTCTTTTAATTAAAAGGCGATTTTAAAAAACAATTTAAAAAGTTATTTTGTAGCAAACACAAGCTCAGATGAATCAAGAAAGAAAATTATTTTATTAAACTTTTTTTTTGTTAAATAATTTTGTATTTTAATTTTTTTAAATGTAAGTAAATTGTGTTATTATACAATAGCATTACCAGTTATTAGCCTTTAACCCAAAAAGTTTTTAATCCATGTTTACTCTTTTCCGAATCCCACCTCTTGCGCCTCCCACTTCAAGCAGTAACATTGTAAGACGCAATGAAGAGTGGGAAGGCTAACCAACAGCTTTGACTGGAGTGGAAAAAACACAGCTCTATTAGCCTATACCAGCAGATTATTACATGTCAGGACGGTAGCCGGGAGTCAACTCGGAACTACAAAGCAGAAATTGGATTTTATTCCTGGAGGGCTCTGCTTTTTATTCGCGGATGAGACATGTCCTCAACGGCGTCCAGTCCTTTATTTGTTATCTGAGAGGAGTCGTAGCTGACTGGCTAGCTGGCTAACTCCCCCTACCCCCTCACTACGAGCTAGCTACTTAGCGACAGAGGTGTGAAAATATAAAGAAATCCGGCTTTGGCAGGCAGTGGTCAAGAGAACGACACGTATGTGGAAAATATATACATTCATGTGTTTGCTAGCAATATATTGTTCGTTTGCAGCTGAAATGAGGTGTAAATTTTGAGTTGGCGATGAGCGGGGCTGTTGGGACTGATGTGACCATTGGTGGATATTTTATTTGAGCCTCTTAAATCGGCAATATCAGACAATATGTATTATTTATATTTGTAGTCTATACAGTGTCAGATAGCAGATAGACTATCAGTTTTAAGCTGGCATGACAGTATAGCTGGGAGATAGGTTTACTGCTTGAGTTAATTCCACCTAGGTATTACTTATTAACCGTTTGTTTACTGTTGGTTCTTTTTGCCTTCGTTTAAGCCTTCGTAGAGAAAGAACTATCTCAAAAAGAAAAAGCTCCGTCATAATTTTGTTTTTGCAAAGGAGCCTGCATGTATTACAGGTTTTAAAATAAATAACCAGTTAGTAAATTAGACGTTAAAGTATTTTGTTTAAAGACATTTGAGAAATAGCAATATATTGATTTACAGCCAAAATGAGATCATATCAGTCGAGAGGGTCGCCTCCCCATGGGTGCCGCCATGTTGAGATCACATGACCAGCGGTGGCATATAATAATTGTATTATTATAAATAATAATATGTTAATATAATTATTTAAATATATTATTATTGTTATACAGTGCTTTCAGTGAGTGCTCAAAGCAGAAAGCATAATCCTAAAAATACATCTAAACAAATCAAGTTATATAACACAAAACATAGTATACATACTACAGAGCCCAGTTGAAACTGTTTAAGTGTTGGGAGAAAAATACATAAAAATGTTTGTGTTGAATATGTATTGACCATGTTCTCTTGTCTTCCCTCTTACAGCTGACAATGAATGGCCTTTCTGTGAGTGAGCTGTGCTGCCTGTTCTGTTGCCCCCCCTGCCCCAGCCGTATCGCTGCCAAGCTTGCCTTCTTGCCCCCTGAACCTACCTATGCCCTTCTGCCCGATCTGGAGGCCGGGCCGGTACCGGCCGGACCCGCGGGAACGTCAGGCTTGCGCTCCCGGGGAGGAGGTGGCAGTGGCGGGAGTTCAATTGGGGGTGGGAGTGCCACAGGAGAGGGGCGCTGGAAGCTCCACCTCACAGAGCGGGCAGAATTCCAGTACTCCCAACGGGAACTGGATGCCACGGAAGTGTTCCTGACTCGCTCTAGTCGGGGGAACAGAGTGGGCTGCATGTATATCCGCTGTGCCCCCTCTGCCAGGTAGGATGGACGCATTTTTGGATTAGTAACGCTTGCAGGGGCCTTATTTGTAGTTTTCACAATAATATATGTTGAACTCAAAGTGTCACGTTTCCTCTGATAGACCCCTCTTTTCCTCCCAAGGGTCATTTACATTCCTTCATTCTTTTTCCATCTTTCCTTTGTCCCATTTCCTGCTTCCCTCTGTGAGTTTGTCTGCTATCTTCACCCAGAAGCCACTCCTTCCTGGACGCATTCTTTCTTTATCATACGCCACTTTATTCCCACTGTTGTTACTTGTTCCTTTGTTCCTTTATTTCCTCTTTAAGAGTGATTTCCATTGGATGAGTACAGAAGTTTTTGTTGTGCTCGATATTGTGGACGTCTTTTCACAATAGATGTCTTCTCTTCTCTACACAAAGTACGTGTTATTTCGTTTTGAAAACTGATATCAGATCCAGACTTTATTATTAACTAAAGCAATTAAAAATCGTTTTCTTTAATTGAAATAAAGCTGAAATAAAATGCTGATAGTAGATGGAAAAACTTAAATGAAAATGAAAAATGTTGCTTTGGCAACTAACTGAAATAAGTTTACATTGAAGTACTAAAATTACTAAAACTAAAACTGAAATAAAAATAAATTAAAGCTACACAGAAATGTTAAAAAAAATAAAAATAATGACTAAAACTAAAATTATAATGAAAACTAAAAATATAAAAAATCATTCAAAATATTAGTAAATACTATAATAGTATATAAATAAAATATACAGCCAATTGTGTTTTTGCCGCCAGATTATTTGAACATAATTCTACACACATACACATCCATGTTAGTTATGAAACCATTCCCTGCGGCGTATCAAGCTCCGGCTCACTGCAGATGCGCCTACATGCACAGTGATTCAGCGAATGAAATTATAGGTTATTAAGTCTCTTTGTGGATCTGTCTTGACTTAGATGTTGAGTCAGACCCTGAAATAGTGTAATGAGCATACCAGAGAGTGACTTTGTACAACAAATCCCATTTTTCTATTTCCCTCCTCAGGTTCACTGTCCTGTTCTCCCATGGTAATGCGGTGGATCTAGGCCAGATGAGCAGCTTCTATATAGGCCTTGGCACTCGCATCAACTGTAACATATTCTCCTATGATTACTCCGGCTACGGGGTCAGCACGGGGAAACCCTCGGAAAAGAATTTGTATGCAGACATAGACGCAGCGTGGCAGGCTCTACGCTCAAGGTGAGACAATCAATACCAGGGCACAACCAAAACAACTGCATGTGCGTAGTAGATTTTTACAATGCTGCATCCTAATGTATAAATCTGTTGAAAAGTTTGGGGTTATTATTAATTTCTTTCTCTTTTTTTTTTTTTTTTGAAAGAAATTAATACTTTAATTCAGCAAGTACCCATTAAATTGATCAAAGGTGGCAAGGTGACACTTGTAATTTCAAATCAATTTTTATTAATCAAAGAATCCTGTAAAAAATGTATCAGTTTCCACAAAAATATGAAGCAGCACTCCTGTTTTCAATATTGATGATAATAAGAAATGTTTCTTGAGCACCAAATCAGCATATTAGAATTATTTCTGAAGGATTATTATTATGTGACTGAAGACTGGAGTATTGGTGCTGAAAATTCAGCTTTGCCATCACAGGAATAAATGACATTTTAAAATAAATGAAAATAGAAAATAAATGTAGCCTTGGTGAGCATAAGAGACTTTCCATTTAAAAAAAAAAAATCCTACCAATCCCAAACTTTTGAACGGTAGTGTATATTAATTGCTATCCTAGATTTTTGCTCATAGTTAATATTCTGTTGTGGTATAGCATATTATTTTGTCATAAAAAAGTGGTGATTGTGGTGTTTATGTACATTTTAAGTCTTTTTTGAGGAATTGATAAAAGACATTATGCATTTAAATAATACAAAGGCAAACATAAAGCACATCTTTCTATTATCTTGTCCTTGCTGGCTTCACACAACAACAACAAACATATTTGATTTGTGAATGACTCTTATGACCCTGTTTGTTTTAATAAATTGGTCAAAAGCCTCACATAGTAGTCTTTATCTCATCATGAGTTGTTGATTTGAATCAGACTAACAACTCACTCGATTGATTGGATCATTTCTTGACTTTCTGAACCATAAATTATCACCTTCGCCATGAACTGAGAACTGTTTCTGTTCATTGGAGGCTTGTATGATTTAAATTGGTGTAGTTATTTACTGGTTCCTCATATGACAATGTAAAGATACACATTTACAACAGTCTTTTTAATGGTAATTATTGTTACTAAAACATTAATTAACCTAAAATAGTATTATTTTTGGTTGAGCATTTGTGTTTAATAGCCTATATAAACCTTTCTTAAAAGTGCTAAAAGAATCCTTGAAGAAATCAGTAAGAAACCATTCAATAAACTACATGAACAGAGAACAGTTTTCTTTAATCTAGGAATGAGAATGTTCTCAACGGCTGATGAAAATTCACACTGCACTCAATTTTTTGCCAGCAATTTGCAAATTGTACTGCTCTTAGTGTGAATAGGCTGTAAATTACATTGACATGAGGCAGTTATTTGTTCGGGATATGACATTTAATTAGCTTTTGATTCCTCTCTTTCAAACAGATATGGTATCAGCCCAGAGAATATTATCCTGTATGGACAGAGCATTGGCACGGTGCCCACGGTGGACCTGGCATCACGATATGAGTGTGCGGCTGTAATACTCCACTCTCCTCTCACCTCTGGTATGAGGGTGGCCTTCCCTGACACTAAGAAGACTTACTGCTTTGACGCATTTCCCAAGTGAGTACCAAAAATCATTGGGTTCTAACTTGTACTCGATTATTTGCGTCTTTTCACTGGAGGTTTAATCATCATTGTTAATGAGCTGATGATTTGTCTGGTCATAGCCAGCACAGATTGACGCTATTTATGAGTGATTCACTGGGTTTTGGCAAAAGCTAACAGAGAGTGTTGTGATGTGGATTGCTGACTGAGATTATACTGAGCTTCTTGTTTTGACAGAAAATGGGAATAAGGATTTTTATTCTTTAAGTTTGATCACAATCATTTTCATTGCATTTTGGCTGTGACAATGGTGTTATGGAGCTCAGAAGGAGGTTGGCTGCACTCGGTGGGTGGTGTCACTTAGTGCCAGTGTAGTAGAACACATGGTCGGCATACAGCTGCAGTCAAAACCACCACTGTTCTTGCACAAGTGCTGTGTAGTCGGCTGGCAACTGTTTAGTTTGCTGGCACCCACATACACACACATGTATACACCAAATGCACCACACTTGAAAATATAACTTGCCAAGATACATTTTCAAAATGATTTTAGTTACATTGCAAGTTATTATTGTTGTGGATATTCATAAATGTTTGTGTACGACCTTTCAAAAGCTGTTGATAAGACTTTTGTATGTTTTTTGAAAGAAGTTTCTTGTGCTCACTAAGACTGCATTTATTTGATCAAAAAATACAGTATAAACAGTAATATTGTAAAGTTACTGTTTTCTATTATAATATTTTTTACAATGAAATTTATTCCTGTGATGGCAACGCTGAATTTTCACCATCATTACTCCAGTCTTCCAGAAATCATTCTAATATGCTGATTTGATGCTCAAGAAACATTTCATTTCATTCTGAAAACAGTGCTGCTTGATATGTTGAATAAAAGTATTGATTTCCTTAAAAGTCTTACTGACCCCAAACCCCAAATGGTAGTGTATATAATATTATTATTATTATTATTAAACATTACATATTCAGTTATATTAAATTATATATTAAATTTAAAATATCTGGCTCAAAAAAATCCAATTTGTGTAACATCAAATTTAAAAGCATAATTTAAAAATAAAAATAATAAAATGGATAGTTCAGACTGTAGCTTTCTAGTAATGTTATCTAGTAATGTTATCATGCTACTGAAAAATGAGATGAAGTTGAATTTAATTTATGGTAATTCATTGATCATATACATCAAGTGTGAAATGAGCTATTCGAACTATTAATGATGTTATTTTAATTTACTTTCTGTGTGTGGATTAATGATGTAGTTTTTGTAATGTACTGTCCTTTTGTGTGTCCCTTCTTCAGCATTGAGAAGGTGTCTAAAATCACATCTCCAGTGTTGATCATCCATGGGACGGAGGATGAGGTGATAGATTTTTCCCACGGGCTGGCCCTGTACGAGCGCTGCCCCAAAGCTGTGGAGCCGCTGTGGGTGGAGGGAGCCGGACACAATGACATCGAACTGTACAGCCAGTACCTGGAACGCCTGCGTCGTTTCATTGGGCAGGAATTGGCCACACAACACGCCTAAGCTCTCCTCCTTCTCCCTCTTGTCATCCCACCATCTCCTAGGCCGAGCGAGAGCGAGATGGATGCATCAGTAACTTATTGAAGGCTGCCATTTTCTATGGACAACGTTACTGTCGGCGCAGCTTGACAGATGCTCCACTGCTCAGATTTGTTTTCTTAAGTGTTTTCTTTTTTTCTCCCTCCATTTGTCATCTCCTTGTACACGTTTGTTTGTATGTATGTGTGCATGGGAGCACTGGGGGGTGGAAGTGGAATTTCTCTGGGGCAAGAATGGATGGATGAATCCCTCTGCCGGATTCAGTCTAAGGAAAAAAGCCAGACAGAGTCCTGTACCTCCAACCAGACTGTCTTTCTCCATATCTGAGCTTTCATCTGTCAGTTGAGTGGTTCGCTTCTCCGACCTGCTCCATTGATGCCTCAGCCTGAGAGATTTTCACTTCCCACTTTCCCATCAGGCAACCTAAAATAGCTCATTCTCAGCACCTGGAAAATTTCCTAGCCTTGCTGACCCTGCTGGATGGAATAAACCGGTTGTTTGGTAGAGGATTTCAGGATTGAGTTTTGAAGCATCCTACACAGGTGCGATGATGCCCACCTCTGCATCTTCATTCATTCATCTAACCTTTTGGCCTTTTCTGGATGGCTCTTGTGGCCAGGTGTGTGGGTCCATTCTCTCTCATATACCCTGCGGGATGCTGACCTCTATGCACCGATGTTCCCTTTTATTGAGTTTTTGCCTTTATGTAAAAGATGAGCTTGGGATAAGATGACAACTGATGATCTACACCGCTCCGGGCAGGGGAAAGATCGAATCCTGGGACGTTGGCTTTTGTTCCTAGCATCATCAGTCTATTTTATTTCTCTTTAGTGTCTTTTTCCTTTCTTCTCAGCATGTGAGGGTGTCCATAACACCCTGAGGTGAAAGAAACTGGGAGGGCTGCTCGCTCATCATATTTCAGTGAAACCACTTCACTTGGGATGACTTGATATGGAGTATATTCATGATATGGAGATCCATATGTCATGTTTCTGAACTGTTGGGCCAGTAGAAAGATTAAGGTTTTATTCTCTCCTCGGGACTTTCCTAAAGCCAGATCTTCGGTGTAGCATTTCCACATTAATTCTCAAGTAGTTTAACTTTTTAAATGGGTTTTGGGACAATAAATGGTCTAATTGTGTAACAAACAATGCGCACACACACACACACAGTCACAGATAAAAAAGGAAATTACTTCTGAACCCTGTGGCAGTGACACACAACTTGCAACCAGTTTTTCCTGTTTTTCGCCTGACGTCAAGAATGTTTCTATCACGAGATGTTACTCCTCTCTAGTTGGCATTCAAATCTGAGGTGAAGCTATAATCATGCATATTTACTCATTGTCTCTTGGTTTATTATTTAGTTTTTTTAAGCAAATAATTTCAAAGCATAGCACATCATTTAAATACTCCTCTTTATGATTATAAAGGATTTTCCTTTGCCCTTCCACGTCAAATTGCTAGTTAGTGGCACATGGTTTATCTATCTAAGTAATGTTCTGACAGCTGGGGGCAGGTTTAAAGATTATAACTAGCAATAAAGGCACAACAATGATGTCATCTACAACCTATTTTTGTGATGTCATCTCTAGTCAAGCTGCTCATCTTCAAAGGGAGTTTGTCTGATATGATGTGGACGCAACTATCAGGTTATCTGACTGATTGTAAAAAGCTTAGAAAAACACTAGTGGTGAATTCAGAGGTGTCTTTCTTGCAGACTAAGTTTTTCAACTGTGAATTATCAAGGGAACTTGCTGCTACAGATCTCGATTGAATGGCCTCAATGAAATTAAAGAGCCAAACCCTGAAACCTTTTATTGTTTTCTGATTCATCAAAGACTGCCATATCTTTTCAGTAAGATAAGGCATCGCTTAACCATACTGGCATGATTCATTCCTGCCCTTTTAACACTGTGGGCGGCACAGTCATTCTGGATTTCACACAATAATTTGTTTAATGAGATTAATTAACTTCAGTATCTTGTTGGGGTAGGTTTTTACAAGATGAATATTCTGATTTTATGGTGCCAGAAGATTTCATCTCACCTCTTTTTTTTTTTTTTTCTTAACCTTTATCCATCCACTCCCCTTGGTCTATTCATATGTTGTCATGTCGTGTTCTAGCTAAACTCACTCCCATTACTCGAAGTGATCATGTATTCCGAAAACAAAACACTGGTTTGTACGTAATTTCCAAAGCCTAATTCCAGCAAATCTGATTCCATGTTTCATCATGTATTAAAGTATGTAATCTGGGGTTGGACACAAAGGGGCTTGTTCGCTCTCCATTCTAACCAAAGATGACAGGTGTTGGATTTGCATTGGCCGCCCACTGCCATTTGTCAGTGCTCAGATGTGGATTGGAGCAGGCGGCGGACTTGGGCTGTTCAGACAGAGCCTGGTCTCACACAATACAGGCTGCTGTTGATGCCGCAGAGGGGACGTTTTTGTGTGGACTTTTGCTGCGTGTTTACCTCCTGTAAGACACAAGTGTTTGGAGGGCTGAAGCAACACCGACTTGGAGCCAGCAGACTGGATGTGGGGATGGAAACAAGAGAGGAGGACGTTGGCTTGGGGAAGTTACCCAGAGACTCCATCCCAACACATTCAGATTCAGCTCTTTTTAAGATTTTTTTTTCTTGTTTAAAGAAAGTAAGTTATAGAAATATCTTTTTAAAACTATCAGATGTATGTACTGTATAACATTGTTTGAGAAGCTTAATCTTGAGGTTTGAGAATCTGGTTTTTTTATCTTAATGGATCGGGAGTAAGAGTCATTGGGGTGTTACTGTTCTATCCTTTTATGCATTATTCTAATGTTGTTGTTTTTAGTTTTAAATATGTCTTTTTCCTTTTCCAGAATTAATAATAAAAAAAGATCTTAGAAAATAAAATTATGAATTGATAATTGTTGTAATTCTCTTTTCTTGTGAGTGCACACAGAAATATCACATTTATATAGCAATGCATTAATGTTTGTTTTACATATGTATTTAATATTGGTTTTAGTAAATTATGAATTGGTAATTGTAATTCTCTTGTAACAGCACACAAAGATCTCATTAATATAGTAATGTATACATTTTTCTTTTGCAAATGTATTTAATATTGGTTTTAATACATTTTATTATGAATTGAAAATTATTGTAAACCTCTTCTAACATTACATTTATACAGCAATATATTTACATGTATATTTAATATTTGTTTTAATACATTTACTTTTAATATATTACTATATACTAAATATACTTTTAATATATTTTTAGATTTTAATATTTTATATATTTAGCCTTGAACTTGACATTTAATAATTATTATAAATCCTCTTAATATGAAATAGGATCACATTTACATGCTGATATATTTGCATCTATTTTATATTAAGATTTATTTTAAGTTTTTTATTATTATTTTATTTATTTAAACTGAATATATTTTTATGTATTAATATTTAATCTTGAACTTGACATTATTTTAAATCTATCTTCATGTAAAATGCTGTAAGGTCACATTTGTATACAATAATTTATTTGAATAATTTATTATTTGTATACAATTACAATTATTTATTTTATTTACATTCAAATTTAATACATCTATTATATATTTTATTATTTGATATATTTTTATGTAATCTGAATTTGAAATGATGAATTATTAGTTATTGTAAATCTCTTTTCTTGTAACTGCACTCAGGAACATTACATTTATATGGTGATATATTTTACAGGCTGAGCTGGGCTGAATTTCCCAGAATCCTTGGGCTATAAACATCCTCAAGAATCGTAAAACGATCGTAGCAGCTGACCTGCATATTAAATTGTGATCCTCAACTCCTGTGGCACAGACATTAAGTCCCAACAATCATTGATGAGGCATTTATAATTCAAGGCACAGAGAGAAACATTCTTATGTGTGAGCGTGACGGATAACGCTGTTGCCGTTGGCTGTGTTTTGTTTATTCATCATGTAGCTGCATTTGTCTTCTCATCTATGTAGTCGTCTCCTCCAATTCATCAGTAAATGCCAAACCGGTCTCAAGACTCTTAATTTGAATCTTCCTATAAAAAACAAACTAGTACAAGAGTGTATGTGTGTGGGCGTGCAGAGAGGAAAGAGTCGCAGAGGATTTCTGCTGCAACAGATGGGTTTTCTTATTATCTGTAACAAAAAATCTCCAATTATCTGTCTCATTTTAATTACTGCCCTGAGAGCTTTGGCATAACCCAGCCTATCGGCAACGGCCACAGTCAAGAGGAATTAATACAGCCAGATGGGATTTAAGGCTTTCTGTTAAAGACACATACATGCTATTTCTGAACATGTATGTGGATATGCACACAAAATATTGTTTCTACAGTCTAATCACAAGTGGATTAATCTCACAATGCCCATTTGCTTACATTCAAATGCATCATTAGTTAAGCTATTGACACCTGCTGTAGATGTGATGCCAAACACATAGAACATTAAAGGAATATTCTGGGTTTACTTAGGCTCAAACATGTGGTATAAATTGATTTGGACTTGTATTATCTGATTTGGTAACAGTGAGGCATTTTCAATGAAAGTGAATGGGGTAAAGCTGTAGGTTAAGTAAAGTCAGCATAAAAACGGAAGTTTCGATAGCCTTTTCTTCCCTATTGTGACAAATTAGAGTGAAATGGCTTCTCGAACAAGAAATGGTGTAGAGCTTGAATTTATACTCATTTGTTTTGGATTGTTGGATCGTTGTGGTTTGCTATTGCTTGTGAGTGACAGGTTGTCCCGCCCTCGTGCCAGTGAACGTGTCATCAGAGAAGAAAAGTCATTGCAAGCAAGAGGGAGGGGAAGTTATTTTGAATAATTATAAAAAAGTCATATGAATTATAAAATAATAATGTGCATGCCATGGGTAAATCATTATGATAAATACTGCAATATTCCATAAAAATAACAATGGTAAATTTTTATTTCATGATGACTTTAACATTAAAATGCTGTTTCCAAAATATACAAATAAACAATAAGTAATTCATATGTACAAAATAGCTTACTAACTTTTTATTTTTTTATTTGCCATGACAACATAACACCAAAAACGACAGTTAAAGGGTTAGTTCACCCAAAAATTAAATGTGTCATTAATTACTCACCCTCATGTCGTTCCACACCTGTAAGACCTTTGTTCATCTTCAGAACACAAATTATGATATTTTTGATGAATTCTGAGAGGATTCTGTTCCCCCATGGAAAGCAACATAAGTCCAAAAAGGTAAAGACTTCTTTAAAGTAGTCCACATGACTACAGTGGTTCAGCCTAAATGTCATGAAGCGACGAGAATTCTTTTTGTGTGTAAAATTTTTGATTTTTCCCACCAAAATAATGTCTGGAATGCCACTCAGAGTCAGACATTTGGCGTGTGAACTTGGGGTACATCAATCAACCCCGACCTCAGCAAGACGCATCATTTGACGTCACTTCCAAGATGTTGGGGTGTCCTGCTTCCATTGAATATAAACATAAAAACAAACTTTAACATTAGACATCAAGTTCATGTAATGATACCTTCGTTTTTGCTTTTCATCAGCTGTTTTCAAAGTGATTTTGTTATTTTTATTCTATTTTTGCCATAATTGACACAAAAAACACAATATGCTCTCATTGCATCATGGCGACATCTTGTGGTCAACATGTGAACGTGACGTATGAGTGACTGTAACTCACTGAGGTCTGAAGTGAGATAATTAATTTGGGATATTCCCACATCCAACCTGGTCTGGAATGCAGCATCAGTAACAGCGTATGAGAATGGCAGGGAAGAGAAGAAATTGTTGAATAAAGTCATTATTTTTGTTTTGTTTTTGCGCACAAAAAGTAGGCTATTCTCGTCGCTTAAAAATAAGGTTGAACCACTGTAGTCACGTGGACTCGATGTCTTTAGTACCTTTCTGGACCTTGAATGTGGTAATTACGTTGCTTTCTTTTGGGTATCAGAAACCTCTCGGATTTCATTAAAAATATTATAATTTGTGTTCCGAAGCTGAATGAAGGTCGGGTGTGGAACGACATGAGGGTGAGTAATTAATGACAGAAATTTCATTTTGGGGCGAACTAACCATTTAAAATATGCCTACGCCAACAACATGTAGCTCAAAAAGAGTATTAGTGGAATTACAATCTAATTTTTGCCTTTAAATTCGCCAAAAAACAATTGTAGGGGCTCAACGTAATGTTTTTTTTTGTTTTTTTTACGAAAACGAGGGGCAAGTCGAAATTATTTTGTATTAATCAACATCATGCCATTTTAGCACACTATTACGTCCTGTTTTAATCAATATAAGCCGCGCTACATCTTTGTAGAACATTCAGATCAGTTTTATCTGTAAATGCACATTCTAAGTTAGCTCTTTGTTTTTGCCAGTGCATGTTTTGTTATTTCACATCGTTATTTCAGCACACTCCAAACGAAGATGACTGGAAGACAATAAGACGTGTATCATTGTTTGCTTCAGGAGTTATTGTTTTTACTATGCCATGCGCTGTCTCTTGAGTGTGTGAGACAGACAGTTTGCCCGAGGCTTGCTAGAGGGAGATGCAGTGCAGAGTTCACATCCGACCACTAGGGGGCACAAACTACATTCTCAATGGACGGAGACGGACAAATGTCTATAATCAATTAAAACTCTTCTGTTACACATACATGTGAATGAATATATGCCGTGTTAGTGTGATGGATATCGATTTGGATAATCTGCTAAAAAATAACGTTAAAATAACCTGTTTTTAAACTGAAAGCTATTTTAAAAGCTATTTCCAGCATTATTATTGCAATCAGGAAAGGCATTTCCATTATGAATCTCTGTCATAAATAGCTTTATCTATAGACCAGATCTGACAAATCCATCATGGAAATGCCTTGATTGTAATAACAATGCTGGAAGTAGCTTTTTGAGTAGATATCAGTTAAAAACCAGTTTATTTTTACGTTATATTTTTAGCAGATCATCCAAATGCAACATTCAGCACTCTAACAAGGCATATTTATTTCATGCTGTGTGATTTGTGCATTGACTGTTTATTTTATTTATTTATTTAATGACATGCTGTAATTAGCATCACTGGTAAAATATCTTCCTTCCTCACCACATCCACAAAATATGTGTTTGCACTTCATTACAGAGTGTTTCATATCCTCGCTGTCATCTGAAGCCTGCAATCTCTCTGACATTAAAGAAATCTGTGCTGCGAAGGGGGAAAACGTCAGAAATATGTGTTTAGTCCTCACTAAAGTCTGTGTTTGTGCCTGCGTCTACCACACTGCTAAACAAACAAATATGACCCAGTGTGCTCATGAAGAGAGATAGATCTGTTAGTGGAAACCAACCGAGATGGAATATTACACGTTGCATTTGTCACAGTTATTGTTTTGTGTATTTTCTTTGAGTGGTCTTGAGGATTTTTTCCCAAGACCAGCTACGGCCCTGAGGCCAGCGGTGTCATCTGGTTCTGCTTTGCTCGCGTTTAGCTTTGTTGGGTCGATTTATTGTGGTCCAAATTGACCTGGATATTGGGTAATTGAGATTCAGGGACAGCAGGCGAAATGGTTGCACTGCCTGAGGATATGAGGTTATTCCTACCCTGTTGTCAATATCGGCAGCCTCTTATGCTGTATGATTGCACATGATCTGATCAATGGTGTGCACGTTTGCATATGTTGGCCTACATCAAACCACAACCTAGTTAAAAAGATCTTTTCTGTTTAGAATAGTTACATTAATGCATTGTCGTTGCCTGAATGATGTTTATTAGCATGTTCTCAGAACTTTGGCTAATGTTCTGGCAATGTTCTCTCAAAGTTATGAACAAACAGTAACCAGTATTCCAGAAATGATACTATAATGTTTGTTCAAAATTATCTGGTCATTAATAATGTTGTCAAAACAGTAGCACAGAAACAATTTTTATACATCGTTCACGAATGTTTTTTTTCCTGAAACGTTTCAGTTGGATGTTTGTCTAACATTTTTTAAATGCTACTTTTTCAGAATGTTTAGAGAAAATTTAAAAGTAACATTCCCAAAATGTTTGGAAAATAATAAAATGGAATGTTCCCTTAATGTTTGAATAACCAAGAAAAAAAGAACATTCAAAAATAACGTTTTCATAACTTAACAGGAATGTTAGCATAATGTTTTTAGTACATATTTTTGTTTGCTGGGTTCTTAGTATTTTCGACTCCAGTCTGTGAAGAAGAAAGCGATTGGCTATGATTATTTGCAACTTTAATCAACATCTTTGACATCATCAACATTCAATTTTATTGCGATTTAAGTGCGTAGAATGCTAGAAGTTATTCTGCTTTGGCTCTTTACATGAATGAACAGATTATAGCCTATTCTTTCCAGACATCAACGTCAAGGTCATGAGAGCTGTATTGTAGGCTATAACCCTCGAACTCTCGCCATCTGGTTCTGCCGTGAGATGTCATCGCTCTATCTTTTTCTCTCATATCTCATGTCTGGAATCATGTATGTGCCTGCTACATTTGGTATCAGTAACATAGAGGTTAGAGAAACAAATCATGACAAAGATGAAACATGATACATAAACTTCTGCCCTGAGACCATTTATCATTTAATAACATATTAGTGTGTGACCTTGGCCAGGCAGATACAGGAATTGGACCGAAACATATTTCACATGGATTTAATATAGCTTCGAAGACTTAGCCTTGCATCAGCAGTAAAAAATAATTCACCTGCCACATCTGCCCTGTTCAGTGATTTTCTGTGTGTGATATGATTTTTGAGGCTTTGTCATTTTTTAATTATTCTGTCTTTTTACACTCTCACACATCTGCATAATAATTCAGCTTTTTAAACAGCCAGATTCAAATTCACAGTAAGATAAGACAAAACATTTGAGTTTGGCGCAAGATTGCACCAGACTGCAAACATGAGCTGAACACAAGTAACATGAGTCCTGTAACTTAAGAACGTTTATTATAGGCAAGATAAAAAATAATGAGAGAAAATAATTAAAAACAGTCCTATGTCAAGCATTCATGTTCAGACTAAAAGCTTATATCAAAAGTTAAGATTTAGAAATATTCATTATAATAATTATAATATTCTTATAATTGAAATATATATACTGTATATATTCTTTATGAGTGTGTCAGTCAATAGCGAAGACTTTTATATTGAAAAGACTTAAAGGGTTAGTCACCCAAAAATGAAAATAATGTAATTTATTACTCACTCTTATGCCGTTCCACACCCATAAGACCTTTGTTCATCTTCGGAACACAAATTAAGATATTTTTGTTATAATCCGATGGCTCAGTGAGGCCTGCATAGCCAGCAATGACATTTTCTCTCTCAAGATCCATAAATGTACTAAAAACATATTTAAATCAGTTCATGTGAGTACAGTGGTTCAATATTAATATTATAAAGCGATGAGAATATTTTTGGTGTCGTATTATAACAAAAATATCTTAATTTGCGTTCCGAAGATTAAGGAAGGTCTTACGGGTGTGGAACGGCATGAGGGCGAGTAATAAATGACAGAATTTTCATTTTTGGGTGAACTAACCCTTTAATTGGAACAAGACGCAACTGACAAATGCTTTGACTAGTGCTGTCAGTCACAGGAAAACCCCTTAACTGCTAAAAGGACAAGATAATACATCGGACATTTAAACAGATTTTTTATTATGAACATAGGACTGACCTGAAGGAAAATGCTAAATCTGAATGCAGATAATAAACTTGCTCACTCTATCTCTTTCTCACTCTAAGGGTGGTTGCTAAGGGTGTTGTGTAGTGATACACAGAACCGTTGGGTGAAGCGGTCATAGCCATGTTTTATCATGAATAAAACACAGCTACTGACTAACCAGAATCAAGGACAGAATATATATATATATATATATATATATATATATATATATATATATATATAGTATAATTTACATTTAATAAATATATTATAATTTTTAAATACCCTCCCTAGTAGTGCCCAATAGCTGCCTAGATAGACTGTAATGAAATGCTCTTTATAAGTCAATCAGTTTATTCATTTATTCGCTTCACACAGACTGACATCCCTCATTAATCTAAAACATTCCATCTCCATAGATTTAAGACATACAAACTTTAAATAAACCTCAGATGACTTCTGCAACAAACGCTGTGAATTTATCACTCTGACAAAGCCTTGTAATTCATCATCACAGAATATATGTTGTGATTTTGCTGTTTACATTTCGTTGTCATTCCATGAAGTTCTCCGGAATTCTTTCGCTGTATTTTTTGGAACAAGTCTAGTGTTGCACAAAACTCCGGAATCTCTAAAATGTCCTGTGCAGTTAACAGTCAGTTCCATTACACAATCATGGGAACTCATCAAACAGTCCCTGAGTGGGTAGCAAGCAAGCGAAATGGCTAGAAATACACCCCTTTGCTCCTGGGCTGACATTTTTAGAAGCATTTTACCAAACTCATCTGAACATTTATAGTGAGGTGAAACGAAAACCGTTGTCTCCAGGGCAACACAACTAAAGCTAAACGGTTACAGGAACCCATTGTGTATTTTCAGACAGAGCTATGGCAAAAAAACATTTAGGCCTATCATTCAGCAGGCTGTTAAAGATAAATAAATGGTCCCAGTTTTCTGTATGCTTTTTTTTCTAGAGGCTTTTAATGTCCCTGACACTCACGCCAGCCCCTGTTTATTGCTCTGAGATCACGTCAGGTGTGGGTTGCTGGCGGGTCAGTGGCCACGGTGTGTTCAGCATTCAGGGTGAGGTGAGATCTTTAATCTGCTTGCAGTTAGACCGCCATGACAACCTCATCACCGACCGCAGCTGCCTTACCAAACAAGGCCTTCAACTGTGGCACACAGACCACTAAGAAACAAGAGATGAGGCACTTTTGTACTGCTCTGTCTTCTCCAATATTTTACAAAGTCAGCCTGGTTATAGCGTCATGGATGTAAAAGAGTGTTGACAATAATAAAAAGAACAAATCTAAAACACATAAGGCATAAATGAAATTTTTGTAGTTTCATATGGTTTTAGCTGTGCTAACATGTTCCTTGCATGGTGCAATCACTACTTTCAAAAAGTTTTAATGAGCAAAATCAATATCACATGAGTAGGAGTGTGATATAGTCTATATCGGCTGTGATTAGGCCGTAGGAAAATTCCTGAAGGACTGGCCGAGATTAAGCTGTTCTCGGTGGGTACATGAGTGCTGAACAGCTGCTGACGACCTGGAGCTCACATCTCCGAAAAAGCCGAAACAAATTTTCAAATAGGAGATATGTTTATATATATATATATCACATATTTGAGGTCTACACAACTACAAAAAAACTTAAAACTACATTCTGTGAAACAATAACTATAGTATTTGTAAACTTATAGTAGGTTTGCTCCTCTGCCATTGCCGCTCACTGCCGGATCTATACTGCCAGTATAGATCCGGCAGAAACAAGCGGAGTGATACAAATTGTGAAATGGATTCCGTGTGATATTAGAAGAATATTGCATGGCTGAAAAAGTCTCTCAGCCAATCAGATTCGAAAACCAGAACTAACTGTTGTAAATATATGTATATATGTATACATATATATTCATAAATATTAAAGGTGCAGTGTGTAAATTTTAGTGGCATCTAGCGGTGAGGTTGCGAACTGCAACTAACGGCGCACACCCCTTGCACCCATGACTACTACTACTACTTTGAGCGTATTCAATGTAGTGACGATGCCTCTAAAAACACGAACGATTTAGAAGAACAACAACATAGTGACTAAACGTGCTCTGTAGAGTGTTTGTCCGTTTAGGGCTGCTGTAGAAACATGCCGCTGCATAATGGTGACTTGACATGGAAGGGGACCTGCAGTGTATGGAGATAGAAATTGCTCATTCTAAGGTAATAGAAAAACATAACGGTTTATTATGTAAGTTCTTTATGCACCACTGAAAACATAGTTATGTATGCATTTCTGTCAATAGATTCTCCCAAATTTTACAAATTTTAAACTTATTGGAAAGTCACTCATGATATTTTTACAACCTGAATGAATCCTGCTTTGTCATAAAAAGGTCAAATTTTCTGATATTTTAAGAGACTTATTGAACTTGACGCATATTCATGATGGTCTGCAGGAGTCCTCTCTATGATATCATTTCCTGTTTTATGTTTTCCCCCTGCATGTTCATTGGACCACATGACTTTAATGTGGCAAACAAAAGCAGTGAAGCAGTTTTGTTATGCCAAACTAGTTTATAAGCCTTTCTTTCAAGAATTTAATTATTTTAATGCCTTTTCCTTTCCTATTTCTTCTTTTTCTTAGTCTTAACCTTTTTAACTTAATGCCCCCCCCCCCCCATTTATTACAGTATTACATTACTTATCATAGAACAGGTGTATTTAAGTTGCTGTATGTATAACTTGTACTAATGATGTATTTTTGAATAAATGAATAAATAAGACAAAAAAATTGAGCACAATGTCATTGACCAATCTACCAAACTCCAGTGTAGTAGCACAATAGATTGTGAGACTGGTCCAAACCAGCTCTGTTTTTATCAGCACTGGACATCTCCCAAGTTCAAATGACCTGTAATTGCATTTGCATTCACAAACGTTGAGTCAAGACTCCATGGAGAGTATGTTTATTGAGATGCAAGTAATAATGGCTGTTGATTCGATTTGTACATGTGGTTGCAATTATAGCAAAAACAGTAAAGAAGGAGGTTCGGATTTGGGAGGTTGACAAAAGTCACCTAGGGCTTATTGTTACGTTTGGCACTTGTTGCATGGATTTCTGCTCACGAACAAATACGGCTTTAGAGCTTTTAGACAGCTATATGATTGAGAATGTGTAGGCTATTAGGCTGTTTGGTTTCCAGCCAGCACAATGATCTATATAGTGCTTTACGATATGGAATTATGGAGTGAAATCTTGTTACTGCAAGAACAAAAGCAGTGCTACTGTAAAGCCACTGTATACTTGAAGCAATAGGCCGAAACTGAAGTATCCCATCCCATTAAAACCTAGATATCTCTAATAATGGATATCAACATGGAATAAACTGCTCGGCTATTTGCCGGCTGCTATCGGGACCTGCAATCAAATCACAAGGAAATGGAGACATGATGGTTGGCTTGTGACTAGAAGTAATTCGATTGTGCTTGATCACATGCAATGTAGCCCTAGAGCTATGATATATGTCATTACCCAGAGATATCAAATTGCACCTCATATTGTGGCATAATGGTGACCTCACTGTTCTTATCTCGCCCAATCTCCTATATATACACCTGGCAACCAGCGTTAGCCTGGAGCGAATGACAGGAACATTATTTTAGCATCACGACTAAGAATGACGACTGTTTCAGAGTTAGCACTGCGCTGATTCAGGGTGATCTTTGGTTGCTTCTCTAGCAGGAGTGAAAGCTAAAAAATGTTGCTCTTCAAAGTTCTTTGTCTCTGATAAACTGCCTCGTTTCGTGTTCCCAACACGATTTTGTGGCCCGGGTTTGAAGCAAATGCTCCATTTCAGAGCGGCAGTGTGGGATGAAAGCCAGGAAGAACAAAACTGTGCTTTTCTTTTGTTTATTTATTTGTTGTCAGTTCCACATTGCTCTCTTGCGAGAGCTTTACTACAGATCAAATGTGGAGAAGCGAACAAAGCAAGATGTTTCCCTCAAAGTTTCTTTGGCCTAATTTGATACTTTTTTTTAAAGATCACAATAAGGAGAATCGTACTGGGTAATAATTGTGAACCATTAGGGCTTAGCCAACTCAATTACCCCAATTGCGACAGCAGCGAATCAAATTGACTTTGTGTGGAAGGGCCTGAATTGTCACAATGCTGTCTAATTACTTTAAATTATGTATGTTTTGGTATACATACACCACACACCTAGATTTTTATTTTTCTATGCATAAGCATAATTCGTTTTGAGTCACAGTCAGGAAATGCTCAGTTCATTGAGAGGGACTTTTTCAGGTGTGTTTATGAAGTCACCTTACTGTTGAATGAACAAAGCTGTTTGCACTGAGCCGACTCATCTTTTGTTGTCTGGAGTCCTCACAATAACTTGAAAGAGTATGATCACAGATAGAGGAATGAGGAAAAGAAGAAGGGACAGGAAGAGATGACTGTTATTATTACCCTCCCTAACTGCCTTATGAAAATTTCACCTGTATACTTTTTTTTTTTATTTAATTTTTTTTTATTTTAATTGAGATTTAATTGTATGTAAATCTGCATTCCAATGGCTTCAAAAAGCCATAGAAAAGAATATAATACTGGAGTGTTTTAATTGACACAGATGTATTTACTTGCATTTAGATATAGGCTATTATTTATTGTTATGTTGCTTTTAGGTCCCCAAATGATCATCTTGAGAGTTTTTAAGTGTCTTAAGGCATTTTAGGTACACTTGTTTCAAATTCAGTGTAAAGACAATGCAGCATAAAGCTATACAGCTCTATAGCTGCTTTGGCTCTGCATTAAAAAAAATGTGCTGAAGGCCCATTCAAACCAGGAATGATAACTAGTGTAATTCAATGCACGATAATGTTCTGTTTATCAGGAGCAAGTGCTGCAGTTATGTCGACTACCTTTTTAAATGCTCAATTTGGGTGAATTCTGATTGAATGTCACTGTTTTTATCATTCATCAGCTGAGATTTGTTCTGAAAGTGATTCTAAATATTGTTAATCTGTTTTGTTGTATTGTCGTGTGGACTGTTATATTCTCATAGAATTAGAATGATTATTATCAAACTTTATAGTTGTAGTTATCGTTATAATTATCATCCTTGGTGTGAATGGCCTTAAAGGTAGGGTAGGCAATTTTTTATAAACACTTTTTGTTATACTGGTTGAAACTCTCTTCACATCCTGATAGCAATCAATCACAGTAGTGGTCTAAATATTAAAAAAAACTGTCTTCTGTAGAAGTCCAAGGACCAAAAAATGTTCGTCCAATCATTGCATTTGGTCCAGTGTCCTACCTGCCTGTTAACGTATGTATTGCCATACCTCATCAGTGCGTTCAATGAGGCTAAGCAGAGTTGTAGACAGACAGTCACCGAGCACTGTAAACAAACAGCAGCCACCTTTTACAGTTCCTCCTGAACCAAAACAATGAGCTTATGCTGCGTTCATGGTATGTCCTTAATTACGAAATGGCAACCCGCGCTCTGTTCAACACTATCAACGCAAAAATGAATCTGCAGCAGTCAGGTGGTACAACTAGAGCTCTGTAACTTGTTTACGTTCATTATTATTGTAATGTTATGTGCTTTGAGACATGAAGTAACTAACGCCGTCTCTCATGATGCTTTGCAGGCTCTGCTGTGCGCGTTCATGTGTTTTGGAGGAGGCTTGGCTATGGAGATCGCTCTGAAGGGAGGGTTGGATCTTAAGCTTTCAAAGCCTGTCTGAAATTGCCTACCCTGTCTTTAACTCTATCGCCCCCTTGAGTAGCCTACTTAGACTTGTTACCACCAGCATCAGCACAATGCGAGCGGTAGGCCTATTTAAAGTCGGCATGAAATGGAAGTTGCGGTCGTCTTTTCTTCTCTATTGTGATGTATATCCGAGTAATACTCCACCCCGCACATGACATGCAGGAATTAGTAAATCTTACGCTCTTTTTTTTTTTTGCATGAAAGAACTTTTGTCCAACGGGAATTGATTGGATCGTAGGATCATTGTTCGCTAATTGCTGTGATCATTGTTATTCGCTTAATGTATTGGCCTATTGGTTAAGGATTAAGAGGGCACATAAATTACAAAAAAGAAAAGAAATTATGCGTAAAATATGAATTGATTTAAAATATCAGCCTTAAAACCACGACAGAGTATTCTCATTTCTCATTTATAATGAATTGGTATTTTTATTTATATAAATAAAAATACTTTCTATATTCAGAATTAAAACTTCTATTTTAAACTGCCTTTGAAGTGTAAAGATGACTTTTTTAATGCTTAAGCTCGCTCTTTTGATCTTCAAATCAAATTCACTTACTTTGCCACTTGCATGTCTATACAGGACCAATCCACTCAACTAAGTATCGCTGATGAATTTCCTGACCTCAAATGATTAACAACAAATTAATTCCGCTCCAGTCTGCATCTCTATTCTGCGTCAGGTTTTGGCATTGACTTGCGTTTCAATAGCTGTGGGTGACAGACTTACAACAGCGCTGAGATAGCAAACGCGTGATCTTTCTCTCTCAGTCAGACCAAACACCGCGGGCTACACGCCGGGGATTGCAGGAAATATTACATTTCTCCCGGACAATAAGAGTTTCTTTTAACGGATTCCAAAGGCTGGACTCAAATCGGAGGAAGCGACGTGCGCACCAAACAAATGAACGTGCCTTTTTGTCCACGCGCTCAGGAGCGTGTACATTCTACTGGCGCAGCACTGAATAAACTATTGTAGCGGTAGGTGATTGATAAGGCAAATGTTTCCAGCCCAGACAGACACGTTTTCATAAGGCACAGCTGGTTGCGCTGGCGTGGACTGTTTTTTGTTATCATTTGTTAGACATAAGGCAGTTTATCCCCGCTTATTCAAAACGACTTCTTGGATTCTGGAAGGCTGTCCGAAGGCGAATACAGCGGCTGCAGGACCAAGTCGGGAATGCCATTTGTTCACGAGCAGCATAAACGAGCTTTGTCGCGCGGTGTTTTTTACCCGGGGACAGGTGTCGTTGTGTACGTTGGGGTGGGGGTTAGTTGTTGGGGGTTTGGACACAGTTGTCTTAAGGATGTCAGATCAGGGATCAGATCTGCACAGAGACAGGTGCGATAGAGAGGAGTAGATTTCACTCGGACCCCTCCTCTCCTCTCCTCTCCTCTCTTCTCCTCTCAGTCATTCTGGATTATAGTCCCGAGGAGGCGAGTCATTCACAGAGAACCGGGCTCACCGTTTCCCGCGGCTGTTATCGGTAAGTATGCTGGTTTATTTAATGAAAAGCTTCTCTTCTGGATTGTAGTACTAGTTGTCACGGGTTTTTCCCTCTCCATCTCAATGTTGCGATGATGGGTTTGGTTCTGCACGCTCCTATGAATTGTGCTGCTTTTACTCTAAAGTATGTTAGTCTTATAATATTGTTCATTATTGACGTGTTATAATTGTTCTTAAATGAGGGATTCGGCTTATGTAATTAAAGAAATTTACATTATTATTTTTTTAATTTAGACATGATTTAGAGAGTTGTTCGTCATGACTTGATTTTGCCCATGAAATTCGGGTTGTGTTGAAGGCTAGCTGTACGGATGGTGGAACAACAGAATTAAATAATTAATAATTGTTCACATTTTACAGTAGTTGAGGTTCATTTGTCTTGAAAATATTTACGTATTGATAGCAATATCACTTTTTATCATTATTAATAGCCTTTTAATCATTATTAATTTCTAAGTTATGGCATTATTTTATCAAATGCAGCTCTTACAACATGTCTTCATTTTATTTCTCTAGTATGCCTCGATTTCTTACGCTACTTTATGTAGCTTTTTGCTGTCAGGTCAAAAACTGTGTACACCCTTTTACAATTAAGTGTCTTTCTCAAAACTGAGACTTCTTTCTCCAAAGTCTTTACAGCTACCTTGACCAACTTGACACAGCAATTCATCTCAAATGCACATAAATCACCAAAACAAATGAACTCATTCTGCCATAATCTAGTTAACATTTACACTCTTCAAAACATTTTGAGAAAGATTTTTTTTTTTAGGAAACCAGGTGTCCTTAGTGAAACAAGAATGACAGCTCTTTAATTGTTATATGTACTGCAGTAAGAGAAAAAAACAAATTTTATGCTTCACCATGCCTTGCATTTTGCATATGGTAATTACACCATAAAATGTAGCTCTGATACTGTAAAACAAATATGTGTCTGCACCATGCAACACATCCACCTTTAAACAAATAGACTGACACCACTATGGATATATAACAATGCTAATCAACATTCTTCTGTTGATACACCTAGAAAAATCTCTTAGCATGCCTGTTCCATCTCAGTCAGGCATGACGTTTCAAAGATAGGCTCTTTTGAATTGATTATAATGACATTGACAAAGCAAAAATGTTGTCAGCTAAAGGCTGTGGTAGTTGTTTTTCTTATCTTTTTTTAGATATTTAAAGTTCCTCATTATGGAATTTCTGTATATATTGCGGATTGCTGTACTGATTTGAAAACACATGATTTAACAGTTTTGAGAATGTGTAGATACGTAAAGTTTTGCAAATAGTTGTTTGTGAGTAAGAAAAAATAACGAGTTTTGAAAGATGTGGTCATTGAATGCAATAGCAAAATGATCTATAGTTTAATCTATATGCACTTCTGTTGTGCTGACTGTCTGAAGTCTTTTAAAAAGTGAACTGTAGGTATTGAGAAATGCACTTTTGACCAAAACCAATTGTTTAAAAAAACTGTGAACAGTAGCTGTCGATGGAAATAGAAAGCACGTAAATCTAGGTGTCATTGTTCTTTTCTCATTCACGCTGTTTCTCATGAACTGACATTTAGAGCCTCACTCTTAAAAATGAAGGTTCCAATTACAACCAAAAGGTTTTTATAGTCGGCTTTCATAGCAGGACCAATTTAAGTTCCACAAAGAGGTTTTTATTCTGTAGTTCTTTAGGAAAGCTATATGTTCCAGTGCTTTTAGAACCCAGACACAGTACACTGATCTGAAGAACCAATAATGACATATAAAGAGCTCTTATAGTCTCCAACATAGCTCATTCGGCTCAATACATTTCTTGATAGATACCTTGAACATGCAAAGAACCATTGAAGACGGTTTATGAGTAGAGAGGATATCTGTATGGTTGGTGGGTGTTCACAAGTGTTTGTTTCTCCAGGTGTTTGAACGTACACCCATTCAGCAGCTATTTATATTCCACCACGCTAAGTGGGTTGCATTGTTTCAGATTAGTATTTTTCATTCTGCTTTCTCAACGTGAGGGTGAACTTTCATGAATGGCTGGCTCTTCGGCACAGTCCCTCTGCCGCCTCGCTGTGAAACACGGTTTTTGTCATAGTCCCCCTGTTTCAAATTCAAATAGCCATTGCGATGTCTTTTGTTATCCTTCAAGGTTTGTGGACTGGAAAAAGAGAAAGAATTGAGTGAAGTCCCTAAGGGTGAGAACATTTTAAAAGAACCCAGGAGAGAGAGAGAGCAGATGAGAAAGGAGGTGAAAAGAGGATTTGCTAGTGGAGACGATGTCCTTTAGTGAAAGAAAGGTAAGATGTGGATAGGATAGCAGCCTGCTTTCTCCACCAACAACTCATGAAGAATTGTTCTTTGACACAAAATCTCAATTTTCTTACTGTCTACATGACTAAAGGTCTCAAGCTCTATAACAGTCATTAGGACTGTTCAGTTTTTGCATTGTGAATTGGGTTATTATCATTCATCTTCTTTGTTTGGATTCAGTCCAGCTCAAGCATTCACATTTTTTCGTTTCGACAGTCCCAGAGGCCCATGATTCATGACTGAGGGTGGCATTTGTATGAGCGTGCCACTGACCTCTTCGAGCACACATACAAAACCACTCATTACACACTGAATTATCATTAGTACCACAGCATACAATGTGTGAAGTGCACAGGAAGTGTGCGACTCAGGATAGTTCGGTTTCAGTGTTTGCGGGTTTTTTTTTTTTTTTTAACTCTTTTTGTTGCGCTGCGTAGTTGTTTTTATGAACAGGAAATTAAGCTGTCACTTACCCTGTAGTTGGGTCAATGATGTATAAGAGTGTCCATGATCTCTTTAAACGCATGCCACATTCTTAGAAAATATGCTCTTTTTCTGTTCATTGTTTTCAAAACAACACTTTTATACTATTTTAAAGAAAAGTTTCGGTAACACTTTATTTTACAGTGCCGTAGTTACACGTTACTACATGTACTTACTGTAGTAATAACAGTAAATTATGCATAATTACAAGTAACTAACCCTAAACCAAACCCTAACCCTAACTGAAACACTATAGTAAGTACATGTAGTTAATTAATAGTACTCGGTACTTATTTGAGTAATTACAATGTAACTACGGCACTGTAAAATAAAGTGTAACCAAAGTTTCAATTTAATGACACTAAAAATGTCATGTGGTGTAACCATCAAATAAAAAAAATGGGAATGTTTTCCTTACAGTATACATGTAAGTGTACACATCTTAACCATTATTTTCATCATTAAAATGTTTTCAGGATAATGTTTTTTATTTTTTTTTTTACAGTGACAATAAATAAGACTTCTCGACCTTGCCAGATAGTCTATTTAAATTTCCCATTAAATGGTTTTTTTTTTTTTCCTTTCTGCAAGTTGGTTGGACCTTGACTTGTTTTTTTCCCCCTAAGAAACATTAATGGATATATATATATATATATATAATATATATATATATATATATTATTCATTATGATTTCACACTGACATTTTTGGATTTATGCTCCCCAAAAACTGATCATAAATTCATCAAAATTAGTTTTTCATTCAGAAATTAAAAACATTTTCATCATAAAAGAGGTCGCTGTATGTGTAAACTGCATTTCTAATGTATTTTTGAATAAATTGATAGGACAAAAAGTTAGTCACGTCATTGACCCAGTTATGTTTCTGTTCTCATTCTCAACAATGTCAATTCTGCTGCTGCCGTTGTTTTTTGTACGTCTTTAATGCACTTCACATCTTAACAGACTGTTCAGCGGAGCCGTTCTAATCCCCAGCAAACACAGAGCTGTTTTATTACAGCCTTACTTAAGGTCGAGATGTGCGACTTTACCGACATGGACTGAGCCTGAGCAAACCTCCTGCTGATTTTACTGGGACGTAATTCGGAGGATATTCTGAAATGTGATTGGGGGGATTAGAAGAGAAGGAAAATGGGGATTGTTCCAAGTTTTCTTGAATAGGTGCCCTGTTCAAGTGCGCCCTTTTCCCCCCAACAGCCGCACTTCACCCCTCAGTGCAAGTGTCGAAGCCAGTGTGCCGAGGGAACAGGTGCTGCGGGCACAGGGGGCACACGCGCGGACACACACACATGCACACTTACAGTTGCCCTTGGGGTTTTGCGTCACCTGCGGCTGCTTAACACCCCCCCACCCCTCCGCATGGACCCTTTTTCGAGGCGGTCCATGGCCGGAGGGGCGCCGTTCACTGGCACTCCCCAACACAGGGCCCCTTAACTCCCTCCCTGTCATTTCTGTCCTCTTTATTGGTCTTTTACTGTCATCCGGTTTCCTTCCCTTTTCTTTTTTTTTTCTCCTTTTGTTAGCCCTCGATTTCTCCATATCTCAAACCGTCCCTCCCTTTTTGGCACAGCACTCACTCTTTCTTTCTCTCCCTATGTCTCTCTGTCTCTCCCTCACTCTTGTCTTGATGTCAGACCCTTCCAGACAGAGTGCTTTCTCTCAGTGTGCTGTCAGGCTAAAGGACACTGCCCACTGGGACTCTGAAAGGAACAAATTGACCGGAACAATGTTCTCACTTAGCATGTTGAGCTTGCCGAAAGAGAAGGTGAGAAGCACGCTGGGCCCACAAGTTTAGATGCCCACCCGGTCTTTCACCGTCCTGGTCTCGCATTTCCCTGTTTTCCCATCATGCGTTTATGTCTGTTGAAGGTTAGTATAGGAGTTGCAGTGAGGGAGCAGTAAACGCATTAACCAGTGACCTCAAAAACCTCATTTCCCATGATCCTCCTGCCCCTGGAGGGTTAACCCCTCTCCTGACCTGCCATAAGGTGGTGCTGGAGGTCACGGCTCCTTCTATTAAAATGTAATCGAGCTTCTCTTCCATTGCCTCTCGGCGAAGACCCCTTCTCCCTGCAGTTTAATCACACATCGAGCCTCTATCTTTCATCTTGTTCTTTTCAACTGATCTGCCACATCTTTCACGTCAAGCAGAATAAGTGAATTCTGAAAAATAATTCCATAATTAGGTGAGTGTGGGCATCGTTCCATGGTCCAATGTTACTTAACATGATCTTTTCTCTTTTGCTTTTAATTTCTTTTCATTTTCTGTTGTTTCTTTTCTTTCCTGCTCTCCATTCTTTTCATACTCTCCTTTTCCTTTGCTTTTTGATTTCCTTCCATGCCCTTCCCCTCCCTTTTCTTCATTTTTCTTTTTCCTTTACTTTTTCATTTTGTTGTTCTTTTTTCTTTCCCCATTCCCTTTCCTTCAATTTTCGTTTGTCCTTTTCCTTTCCTAATATTTTTTTCCCTTTCCTTTGTTTCTTCCTGTTCTTTTCCCACTTTCTTTTACTTCTACTTCCCTTTTCTGTCTTTGTCTTGTCTCCTTTTCCCCTTTGTTTCTTTTGCTTTCCATCCATTTTACTTGCACCTCATTTCCTTTCCTTTTCTCCTTTTCTTTTGCTTTCTGTTGTTTCCTTTTACTTCATTTTCTTTCTTTTCCTCCTTTTGCTTCTTCTACTTCCTTTTTCTTTCTCCTTTTCCCTCTTTACTCTTCTTTTGCTTTTTTATTTTTACTTCCTTTTCCATTAGTTCTACTTTTCATTTTCCTATCATTTCCATGTCCTTCTCTTTTTCTTGTAATTTTGTTTCTTTTGCTTTCTCACTTACCTTTTTGTTCCACCCTTCCCTTTCATCCAAGCTGATAAAGTCTTTACAGTCATTGCATAAGCTACATAAATACCACCTCAATGCGTAAACAGCAGGCAGGATATCAGAGAAAGAAAGAGTTTTGTGTGTGGGGGGGCTGTGTATGACTCCTTCAGAACACAGAGAGGGCTGTGAAAGGAGATGCTGAATACGATTCCAGGCCTTTGGCTGAGAGATTGAGGTGATGAGAAAAGATGGTGGGCGACAGGAGATTGTTAGCCTGCATGGGCGTGAATAAACAGAGCAAGTGTGTGTGTGTGTGTGTGTGTGTGTGAGAGAGAGAGAGAGACTGTAAGAGACAGACAGAAGATGTGTGAGAGAGAAATAGACAAAACTATGTGTGTGAAAGTGTTTCACTGTGCCTTTGCGCGTTCTCTGAGGCCCAGTCACATCTTTCTCACGCATTGGCAACAGGAAGATTTGTTAACAAGGGGAGATGCTAACAATGAGGACCTGGGAAAAACACTTCCAGTCAGAGTAGAAAAACGGGATGGTGCTGTCACCTACATACTCCCATAGGACCTGTTCACACCTGATATTAAAGAGTTAGGGTGTACTCACACTAGGCACGGTCGCCTTGAACCGAGCCTGAGTGCGATTGTCCCCACTCCACCGCTGGCCTGCACTCACATAGCACTTAACGTTCCAGGCCGGAGCATGCTTACGTCATATATGATGCAACTTTTTGAATGGAAGAAAACAGGAAGAAACACACTTTTGCTAAGATACTGCCTAATAGATTTATCATTTATGCCGTGCAGCAATTTTCACTTGATTGTGCTGCACATATCAGAAGATTATTATGAAGGCTGGTGCTAATGGAAAAATTTGCAGCTTTACTCGCAAACTACAATTTCTGTTGATCAATAAGGTGAGAATCAGACCCGTTATAAACCCAAATACACTGGAATTAATTACATTAATTGAAAAGTGTACTATCCAATTAGTAATAAAGATGTTTGCCGTCATAATAATGACATTAGCGCACATAAAAGTAGTAGCTGTTCTGCGCTTCGGCAGGGTTAGTGCTCACACTGCATGTGTACTGCGCTCAAGCCCAACTGAACTGTGCTCTGGCCCACCTCTTCCAAGTGGGCTAGGGACGGCTAAACGAAACCGCATCCGGGCATGGTACAGAGCAATCACACTAGTCAAACAAACTGGGCTTTGGTAGTTGCGTAGGCTGTCAATGGAGGGACAGAAATAATCTTAATAATCTTAATATCTAAAAAATATCTTAATTTGTTTTCTGAAGATGAACGAAAGTCTTACAGGTTTGGAACGACATGAGGGTGACATTTTTGGATGAACTAACCCTTTAACATCCATCTCAAGTGATCCGATAACAAGTGGTCAAATGAGACATCGCTGTTTACACCTGGTTTTTATTCTCAAATGTGTCTCCTGTGACCACTTGTGATCAGATTTCAAGGGAGGGTCTCTAATTTTGTGACTTTTGTCATGTCTGTTGCTGCATGCTGATAAACTATTGCTTTAAAATATACAAAATATATTAGTCAGAATTTTTGAATGTGTTGCTGCATTTTGATGTCATGCAAACCTGAGAAGTTCTGCGAATCCATATGATCAGGGACGCCGTAACGGGGGGAGGATTGGGACGATTCTAAGGGCCCTGGTTGCTCCCACACCCCCCCCCCCAAAATCTGTTTACCTGTTGACAGGTGAATTGAAAGTTTGATTGACAGGTCCTTCAGTATTTTCGATATGGCCTCGAGTTTTGACTACTCTGCACATATGGTTTAAATGATCAGATCACAAAACATTTTGGACTCTGTTTACACCGGTATTTAAAACTGAACCCCTCACCTGAGACGTATCTTAATAACAGGTGTCAGATTAAACAGATTTACACACACTACATCTGTTTTTTTTCTCTTCATCTCACCTCAGGCTGCATCTGTCTATGACTCTCGCTCTTACATACACACATACACACAAATCCTCACATTGTTGCTTGCTGTTTTTGGCTGGTGCTGCTCTGCAGCTGGTGTGAGATCACAGTCTCTCAGGTAGACACGAAGCGTGTGTGTTGTTGATGAGGAGGATGAAGCCATAGATGACTCACTGAGCCTCTGAGGACACATTCCTGCTTTTTGGTGGTTAGAAACACCTGAGGATGTTCATTTTATAGCCTTTCTTTGTCCCCACAGAGGTGCTTTTACCCAGAACACAATTCCGTCTTTCCTCTCTACTGGAAAGGGTTGTTTGCACAGTGCAGCGCCACTGTTAAATGTTTAACCATCTCCATGTTTATGGACTTTCCTTTTCCTCTAATTCTCTCCTTTCTGTCTCTGTCCGAGCGGCTCATTCTCAGCCTCAAGGTAATTAACAGCGTACTGCATTCTGTGACCCGCAGGATGCAATCATGCATGAGCGAGGGAGAGACACTGAACAAAGTATCCCTGAAATGAATGTGGGGCTCAAGATGGGAAAGAAAGAAAGAGGGAGAGGGCAAAGGACAGAGGGCAGAAGGAGAGATGCCAGGCAGTGAGGTAATCCTGAAAGCGGATAAGAAAAATGAGCAAGAGATGGGGCTCTGGAGAGGGATTGTGGGTGTTTAACGGACGGGCGGGATGCTGGCGGCTTGAAAACATTTAAATCAAGAACTCGGAGGAACCAATTAATGTATAGAAACCTCTGATTTCCTGCACAAATCAGCTCACAGAGCCAAACAGAACCCATGCTGTGGAGTACATCTGTGATTACCTCTCTCTTTCTCTCGCTCACTTTTTGGGTAAAACATGTCCTAGTCATATTTTACCCCAAATAACATTAAGAAAATAAGAAATTATAAGGAAAATTAGGCATAATTTGAAACCATCGCACTTTGTGACTTTGTTTTCATAACATTTAAGCACAATATCCCATATATATATATATATATATATATATATATATATATATATATATGAATACTATTACGTCTGTCAAATACCCGTATGACTGACTTTTTGGAAGCCAAATGAATTTCAGGAGACATGAGGTGACTCAGTTTTAATTTTTTGGGTGAACTACCCTTCAGATAATATATAATTTTTTTTACATTACAGTAATGATTTTTATTTGATTTATTTATTTTTCCATTATGGTATAGACCTGTAAAGCAAAGTCTTTTGTAGATTCATCCCTTTCTCTCTCTCCCTGACTGTCTCTACACGTTCAATAAAGCTTTATTGGCACAACTACTGTGATACAGTACAATGTAGTGATATTCATAACTTTAACTACACATAATAATGTACCAAATAGATTTGTGGTGATTGGAGCTTATGGAGGGTGAAAGAAACCTCTTAATATTGAACTAGAGATGAAAAGATATCACTCTTGTGCTGAGGAGAACGGTTTTAGAGGGAGAGAGAGAGAGAGAGTGTGTGTGTGTGTGTGTGTGTGTGTGTGTGTGTGTGTGTGTGTGTGTGGTGGAGGCCATCTGGAGGCAACAGGTCTAGTGTCAGCGGGCAGTTGCTGTAACACAGTCTGGTGCTCCCTTGGGATGATGTCAGACACACACACACGCACACACAAACAGACACCATACGAATCAATCTGGCATTCAGCTGAAACTCCCTGACAAAAAGCCAAAAATCTTTGATGTTCCTCTCTTATTAAGAGCACTTCTCTGTGTGGGGAAAACACAGCAATTTTGGGCTTGCGCACACAAACAGAAGAGAGGGAAAATGGAAAGAGAGAGCTCTTACCCATTTGATTAGGGATTACAATTCTTGGTTTCAGATGACAATTTGCTAATGTTTTTCGAATCAATTGCAGCACATTCACGGTGATGGATTTTGCTCTAGTGAAGAGGAATAATGCTAATCAGATGCTGTAGCCCTCTGTATGTGCGCACGTGTGTGTGTGTGTGTGTGGTGGCATATTTGTATTTGTATGTAAATGTTTTTCACCCTGGTGTGCTCATAAGGACCTGAATGGATTTGTGTTGGAATCGTTTAGTGAGACAGGAGCCTGACTGCTCACCCCGCTGTCAGGCTTCTGCGTTTCCTTTCCTCTCAAATCCCCCATGTGAATATTCATACCCCCTTTCAAGCCTTTTAATAACTTGTTTTTGTGGTCAGCATCAGAGCCGGCTGGCATTTCTGTGTTAGACAGAAGAGAAAAAGAGAAAGAGAGAGAGAAAGAGTGACAGATTTTCTGAGTTGAGCTGTGAAGCTTAGCTCAGCCGTTAGCATAGCTAACTCCCGCCACAGCATGCTAAATCCTGGAAATATTTCTTTGGTTTTGTCATTTTTCCCTTACAGAGCACAAGGTCACACTGCAGAACAAACGTTTTCTTCTTCTTTTTTTTTCCCCAGTAAAAAAATTCTAAACATTCTTAAAGGGATAGTTCCCCCAAAAATAAAATTTGTCATTTATTCATTTTTCATGTCAATCCAAACTTGCTGGTAACCAAACAGTTTTGTTTGACTTCCAAAGTATGGACAGACACAGAGAAAATATCTTAAAACAAGAAAAAGATGATTTTCCATTGAGGTAAGAGGATGTAACCTACTGTATTTTCTGAAAGCAAGTCTTAATATCTCATGCAGTTTTTGCTTTTCGAGTAAGTGTAATATTTATATATTACTTCAAAACGTAAAACTTGAACTCAACAAACTCAATTATCTGGTTTTCACTAGATTATCATCAAGTAACTTAAATTTAGTTCTATTTATTAACTGAATCAGTCAGTAATTTGAGAACCCAATTAGTCCAATTTGTGAAAATCATTCTTTTGAGTCAGTCTTCAAAACAACTGGTTGTTTTCGATTTAAGATTCGGTTCTTGAGTTCAACTCACTGACTCTGTTATTAACAGCTCACCTGGAGGGCAAGATTATAAGTGAATAACAGTTTCAAGTTATATGGATTTCTTTCATGGCGTTGATTGTCATTTTTATAGCCTGACACACTAAATACAACATCACATGTTTGGAGTGACTTAAAGGTTGAGTAAATGATGACAGAATTGTCATTTTTGGCTGAACTTTTCCTTTAAAGAGCTTTTGAGTTTTCAGTCTGTTATCTTAAAGAGCAGAATTAGTCTCTCCGTCCCCCTTCTCAGCACACACAGACCTTTGGCATAAGAGAGCCTTGTATCCCGGGCAAGCAGCCTGGCAATCATGTGACACACTCTTCCTCTTTGTGCCGCAGGAACATCTCTCACACACACACACACACACACGCGCACACACACTCACAGAATGCTTGTTTATGCTTTGCTCGCAGCCTAACCTTTAAACAATTATCTACTTGCTCAGTATAAATAGCATAGCATGTCACCCCTGCTTTATTTCACCCTCACTCTTAGCCTACCCAGCACAGTCGCCGCCACTGTCGTCAAGGAAACTTGATACCGTGAGTGTAAACTCTAGAAGAGATCAGGCGGAGACCATCGGCCCTGAGAACTCTCCAATCTGTCCTCCTGCCCCTGTCTGTCATGACCTCGGGATCTGCGAGGGGTTACATGAAGCACAACACTTTGTGGCATCGGGTCGCCACATTAGTGGTGGTCGAAATGTGGCTCCTCTCTGCGCTGAGGGAGCTGCAACGGCTGGTCTGGAAATACCTAGCAAATTGGCTGGGATATTTAAACCTCTCCAGATCATGCTAGAAATATGTTGTGGTAAACAATCTTGGGCATTTTTTTAATACTAGGTTTATTGATGAATCTCAGTCTGAGGGAGTTTAATTGCATAGCCGCAGGCTCGACTGCACAGTCTCTCCGACACGGGAGAGCACTGGCTCAGCCAAATGTTAAAGTTGGCACTTGGGCTTTTTAAGGCCCTCATCAAAACATAGTCTCAAGAAAGTGATTTCACCTGCCTTGTTTCTCATGATTGTCATTAGTACCATAAGTGGTGACCACAAAGTTCCTTTGAAGCAGTGCAGCAGAAGAGCCGCCTGGTGTTCATGCTAGTTATGGAGGAACAGCTTGGGGCTCCTTGGGTCAGATTTCTCCTCTCTTTTATGAGATAAGACTCTCCGGACAGCTGGATCAGTTGTTCATTTTCACAACCACACTCTCGTTCTTTCTCTTATGTCCCCTCTTAGCGTTTCACACAGTTTCACTGAAGGTAAACATTCTCTACGCTGAGATGTTTAGTTCTATAAACAGTCTGTAAGCTAAACCTAACAAATGTTTGATAGTCAGATTTGTCAGCGGACATCAAACATGCGACACGCAGGCAAAATAAACCCCCGCTACTGAACTCAAAAAGCACACATACAGGAGATGAAAGAATAATTACCATGTGGCGTCAATGAAAAACATCAGAATTCCCAACTGTGAAAATTAATTGAGCCTAAAATTGTGATGAAAGTGAGAGATTGGCTGAGTGGCTTGAGAGAGTGGCTGCTGGTGTGGTATCTATTAGATTCGATTTGATTCTGATTCACAAGCTTTCACTTTCAGTTTGATTCAGTTAACTGGGTATACACTACTGTTCAAAGGTTTTTAATTTTAAAAGGGTGGTTCATTGCAATTTCACTTTTTTAACTTTAGTTAGTGTGTGATGTTGCTGTTAGAGCATAAACAACGTCTGCAAAGTTAGGACGCTCAAAGTTCAATGCAAAGGGAGATATTTTCTTTTAAAGAATTCTCTGTTTAAGGACTACAACAAATGGCTGGTAGGGACTACAACGAGCTTCTTCCTGGGTTGGTGACATCACAAACCCTAAAATTTACATAAACCCCTGACCCCAAGAACACCAACAAAGGGGTGAGGCCATGTTATTGCAATACAGTAAGTAACACAAATGCAATAGCATGTCATAAAAGCAAGATGGCAACATGACAAATTATAACCATAATTAAACTAAACTATATCTGTTCTATCTTCATGCAGCATATTCTCTGACTCTGTAGGCATCTTACAACAGTTCCCACACATGACACGAGCGATTTATAGATTATCATGACAGAATATGCAATCAATAACTTTAAGATAGTTAACTCCACATCAGCTACATAATTTCATCACATAACCATTCAGAAACGTCCTGTTGCATTCTACATGTTGTCACTTCTTCTTGAGTCTCTCCATCATTGTCCGACTCCGGTTTGAACATAAAAGGCTGAACAGTTTCTGACATTTTCAGTGAGTCTGAGGTAATCGGTGCTGCTAACACGAGCTCTTGAAACTCTGCCCTCTTCGTAGGAACAGCAGCTCATTTGCATTTAAGGGGAAACACAAAAACGGAGCGTTTTTGTTCACCCTCAAAAAGTGACAAATTTAACATGCTATAAAAAATTATCTGTGGGGTATTTTGAGCTAAAACTTCACATACACACTCTGGGAACATCAGAGACTTATTCCACTAATTCCATTCAAAAAGTGAAACTTGTATATTATATTCATTCATTACACACAGACTGATATATTTCAAATGTTTATTTATTTTAATTTTGATGATTATAACTGACAACTAAGGAAAATCCCAAATTCAGTATCTCAGAAAATTAGAATATTGTGAAAAGGTTCAATATTGAAGACACCTGGTGCCACACTCTAATCAGCTAATTAACTCAAAACACCTGCAAAGGCCTTTAAATGGTCTCTCAGTCTAGTTCTGTAGGCTACACAATCATGGGGAAGACTGCTGACTTGACAGTTGTCCAAAAGACGACCATTGACACCTTGCACAAGGAGGGCAAGACACAAAAGGTCATTGCAAAAGAGGCTGGCTGTTCACAGAGCTCTGTTCACAAAGCACTTTAATAGAGAGGCGAAGGGAAGGAAAAGATGTGGTAGAAAAAAGTGTACAAGCAATAGGGATAACCGCACCCTGGAGAGGATTGTGAAACAAAACCCATTCAAAAATGTGGGGGAGATTCACAAAGAGTGGACTGCAGCTGGAGTCAGTGTTTCAAGAACCACTACGCACAGACGTATGCAAGACATGGGTTTCAGCTGTCGCATTCCATGTGTCAAGCCACTCTTGAACAACAGACAGAGTCAGAAGCGTCTCACCAGGGCTCAAGACAAAAAGGACAGAACTGCTGCTGAGTGGTCCAAAGTTATGTTCTCTGATGAAAGTAAATTTTGCATTTCCTTTGGAAATCAGGGTCCCAGAGTCTGGAGGAAGAGAGGAGAGGCACACAATCCATGTTGCTTGAGGTCCAGTGTAAAGTTTCCACAGTCAGTGATGGTTTGGGATGCCATGTCATCTGCTGGTGTTGGTCCACTGTGTTTTCTGAGGTCCAAGGTCAACGCAGCCATATACCAGGAAGTTTTTTGGAGATGCAGATTTCATTTTCCAACAGGACTTGGCACCTGCACATAGTGCCAAAGCTACCAGTACCTGGTTTAAGGACCATGGTATCTCTGTTCTTAATTGGCCAGCAAACTCGCCTGACCTTAACCCCATAGAAAATCTATGGGGTATTGTGAAGAGGAAGATGCGATATGCCAGACCCAACAATGCAGAAGAGCTGAAGGCCACTATCAGAGCAACCTGGGCTCTTATAACACCTGAGCAGTGCCACAGACTGATCGACTCCATGCCACGCCGCATTGCTGCCTAACTAAGTATTGAGTGCTGTACATGCTCATACTTTTCATGTTCATACTTTTCAGTTGGCCAAGATTTCTAAAAATCCTTTCTTGGTATTGGTCTTAAGTAATATTCTAATTTTCTGAGATACTGAATTTGGGATTTTCCTTAGTTGTCAGTTATAATCATCAAAATTAAAAGAAATAAACATTTGAAATATATCAGTCTGTGTGTAATGAATGAATATAATATACAAGTTTAACTTTTTGAATGGAATTAGTGAAATAAATCAACTTTTTGATGATATTCTAATTATATGACCAGCACCTGTATATTATACAAGAAATTTTCAATATTACATTGATTGTATTAACATGCAAATGTGGCATTTATTATGTCTTTGTCATATATGTCAAAAGAAAAACTAAAATCATTGTTTGCTTTGACCTGCCTGTTTACATTACTGCTTATCTTGGAGCTGAGGTTATTGAGATGAGAGAAGGGGAAAGTGTATGTTTGACTCTCTTTGGAGATGAGTGTTCTGCATCAGCAGCAGCTGCGGGTGTTGTGGCACTGCCCCATTTGCCTGTCAGATTGAAACCGGCAGCCTCTGAAAAAGGGAACGGCTGAGCATGGCATCTCTGCAGGCATCTGCTGCTTGGAGCCATTCATTAAAATAATAACTCAGCTCTGTATTTCTCTTTAGCCTCTCTCTCTTTCCCACCCCTCTGTGAGAGTTCACCGCTGGTGGAGCCGTGTGAAGCTGAGGAGAGTTCAGACCCGAACCTGAAGGAGTTTCACTCAGTATGTCACTTGTCTTTTATGTTTATACCCAAAGTCAACATCTGAGCTTTTATGTTCTTTCATTCTTGATCTCTCCCTCTCTTTAGACTCATTCTTTCTTTTTGTGCTACTTGTTTCATGTTGGAGAGATAATATGAGTTTTTTCTTTTTTGCATCAAATGAGCTTCTGTGTTCCTCTTGCTTTTCCTATTTTGCTTTCTACCTTTGTACCACAAGAACAGTACTTGCAAGCACAAAGCTCAAACCCCTACGACCCTGTAGTTGTGTGTGTGCACATACACGGTGGTCTCTGGAGTCCCTGTGAACCACATTTGCAGGCCGGTCTTACACTTTAACAGGTTAATTAGAGGATATGTGTTAATGATCCGAGGTTTTGATTAGACAGGCCCCTCTGCGTTTGTACCCAGTAGGGCAGCATGATTATGACACATTATAATTGTGGATTTATTTCTGTTGAGATTATAATCGTGATTATTAATTTCAATTAATAGAATTTGCTTTGATAAAAGATGTCCAATGTAGTTAGTTAGACAGATATATAATCCTGGCAGATTAATTGCATGATATTTAGTCATTTATTAGATATTATCAGCATGAGTTTCAGTTCCAAACATGTTCTAATCAGCTTTGTTCATGAATGGTAAACGATTATTATTGTTTTTAGTGAATTAATTTTTTTAAAATGTAGTAAATATTGTATTATAAAACGGATAGTTCCAGCCCTTGATTCAGATTGGTCGGGCCACAATCAAAGCCGTTGTAAAATTCCTAAAAACAATACAGCTGACCGCATTACATAAGTATCACTGCGCCAAAGTGTATGTTGCTGCGTCTGTTTTAGCAACCACTCTTAGCAACGTAAACATATGTTTGGTCTCTATTGAAATTGTTCATTGAAGCTTACTGCATTGAAGAGTATTGTGAGAGAGAGAGATTGAGTGCATTACCTGCATTCAAATTCAGCATTTTCCTTCAGGTCAGTCCTATGCTCATAATAAAAAATCCATTTGAATGTCCACTGCGATATTTTCCTTTTAACATTTGATGGGTTTTCCCATGACTGACAGCGCTAGTTAAAGCATTTGTCAGTTACGTCTTGTTCCGTGTTCCCAAGTTTCAATATAAAAGTCTTTTATGACTGAGTGACTCGCTCATAAAGACAGTCTTTGCTGCCATCTAATGGCGTAATAAATGTAACTTCTGTTGCTGTTCACCAGGGACTATTTTTTCCAGCGGAAGGAAGCCTTTTAATGATTTTACTTCATGAAAGTTGCATTGATACATATTTTTTGCTTTATTGTCATAAATTATATATAATACATTATATTATATTATATTATATTATATTATATTTAAGGTGCATGGTGTCATAGACACAAATATTAAACACTGTTATGGTGACACTAAAATAATGCAGTAATAAACATTAATTTAACAACAAAAAACTGAGAAGAAACTATTTAAATAAAAAAAAAACATCAAATGTGAAGTCACATTGGGAAATCTGGGAATGTCAATTTACGTTATTTTACTGTAGATTATTAAATTTGTTAATGTGAACTAAATTTAATTATTTGTAAAGTATTTATTCAATTTTTTCACTTCCAAGAAGCTGCACATTTAACAGCAATTTACTGTAAAATTCCAAATCACGATACTGAACTCACGATACAATATTATTGCGATACTCCAAGACACATGATAAACGGTTAACAAAAAATTTACTTTTGATTAAAATGCTAAATTACATTGTAAGTTACATTGGGGGTGGAAATGAACAGGCATGGACTTGGTGCTGGTAACCCAATGCACAGGACAGTGGTGACACCAGAATAAAAATATTCTTGATTCTGAAGCTGAAAATACAGAATTATTTTAGACGAGTATGCTTGCACTCTGTTACTGACTTGATATATTTAAATTATTGTAGGCCACTTTTCACTGGTAACATAAGACATTTGGCAATATCAGGACCTAAAAATATTCCCCCATTGCATTATTATAAATTATATTCAACATTATATATAATAGTTTAATGTAGTACTGACACTAAAACTCTGTAAACTTGATTTTTTTTTTTTTTTTTCTCTCAGTGATTTTCTATACTATACACAATACTTATTGTCACTATCCATGATACGATATTGTTGCATTTTTAGATTGCAATATATTGAGTGACACAATATATTGTTACACCCCTAATTAGAAGTATTACTGTTTTTCACAATAAAGGAACATACTATACTGTATATAGTGTTAAACAGTTAACAGATTTTTACCATAGCATTTGTATAGTAATTTAAAATTATACTTAAAATTATGATAATTTTTTACAATGTTATTTCAGCATTTTTGTGTACATTTTATTTTCGACTACCAATTAAAAATATTTTATGTAGGGCAACTGCATGCTATATTCTTTAAGTAGGCTATGCATCAAAAAAAAAGCTGAGTACTGTGTTCCTGAATGAATTTATTGCTATTTTGTACGTCAGTAAATCAAGACCAAATTGAATGTGCCTAAATGACCGACTTCACGTTGGCCCACTTAGCAGCAGGAAAAACAATTCTGTTGTTCGCATTTTGAATAAATTATACACAGAAAGTGAGCAACGTGACAATATCAGAACACTCCTATCCCATTACACTCACTGAAGCTGTCACTGCAGGTTTATACAGTTTCACGTGAAGTTTAAAACAGAAGTTAATCATAAAAACAGTCTACTGATGGCTAAAAGTCTAGTTTAAACACCTCTGAATTGCCATTGCATTTGTGTGCACAATGAATGTGATTTTTTTTTTTTTTTTTTTTTTTCTCGATTAATTGTGCAGTCGTAGTACTCATGGTGGAATGGATGCAGAACTTGCTGTAGTGTGATTTTGGGCACTGGAGCTCAGTGTTCATCCTGGCCTGGATGTCTGGCTCAGTAATGAAGCAGCAGGGTTCTTGCCTGTCGCTGCGAGGGTCTTATCAGCCATACCTAGCTGCTTCTTGACAGCCCGTGTGGCTTATGAGATCCCTGCGGAGACCCCCTTGACCCACTTAGACAACTTGCAGTAAGTACGACTGAGTAGGGTGGTGATATCGTTTGAATCTAGAGTGCTTTTGCAGAATAAAGTGGACAGCAGTGCTGGCGCCTGCAAGAGGAGAAGGATGTTTTAGTTGAAGACCTAAGCATACTAGATTAGAGTTGAAATATTGCTGTGATTACAGGGAGGGGTCTTGTATCTCAGACTGGCTGTGTAGACTTGTGAATGGAGATGTGAGTCTGTTGTGTATTCAGGTCTTTTCCCCTGCTAAACCTTCCTGATTAATTCTTTCCAAGCCAAATCCTAAGAGAGTCACCTTTCTCCTTAATCACACTCTTGTCTTTTTTTTCTCTCTTAAATGGTGCAAGTTTATAAAAACAGCCTTTTTGCCTTTCGCCATCTTGGCTGAGCAAAACTGAAGTGTCACCGTCAATTTCAGTTTGCCAAACTAAAATTAACCATATGCAAGTGTGTGAATTCTGGATGCCTCTAGTTATGAAATGTGTCAGAATATACTTGACGCAAAACAAATACAATCCCATTTAAAAGTTTGGGGTGGGTTAGATTGTTTTTGAAAGAAATCTCACCAAGGCTGCATTTAAAAAAAAAAAATAAATAATTCAGTAAAACAATAATATTCTTGGAAATTAAAATGACTGTTTTGTATTTTAATATATTTTAAAATGTAATTTATTCCTGTGATGATCATTATCAATTTGAAAACATTTGGCTACAATGATGAACGCATGGGAGCGTTTGAAAGCACACGAAAGCGTTTTAAAAGCAGGAGCGGGAGCATTTGAATTATTGTAGCCAATCACAGACATATCTGATGAGCGTGTGAACACAAAGGCCAATCAGAGGTGTTTACGAATCCGCTCAACAGCGCTCAAAGTGTCATATTTTTAAAATTGCAGTGTCGACTTGGGATCCAAGTCAGTACTTTTGACAACATTAAATGTTTTTTTCAGGGTTTTTTGAAAAGTCTTTACTGTCACTGTTGATTAATTTAATGCATCCTTGCTGACTAAAAGTATAAATTTCTTTCCCAGAAAAAAATCTTACTGAAACCAAACTTTTGAATGATACCCTTACTTTCTTTGTTATGGTTGTCAGTTTTCACAGAAAAAAAAATACCTTGTTTCTTGATGCGAACCTGGCTCTCCAGGGATCCCTTGGGCTCCAGCTGAGCTGACCTGAAGCCATTTCTCTGCATTGCATTACCATGCTCATTAATGATAGTGATTAGGACCATGAACAGCGGCTAAATCTTGACACTAGCAATCAGAGACTGGAACAGGACTGTAATTTCCTTAGTCACGCTCTATCTGATATTAGCCGTGTTCGATAACCGTGTCTGATATTAGGCATGTCTGGTAACCAGGCCCACACAGGATCTGCATGAAAAGCTCCAGATTTTCACAGAATTAGACCAGCCTTCTTTCAAAAAAAGGCTATACATCCAATGTTCCTTTTGTGCTCACTTATTGAATATTTTGGCTAATTTGATTATGCTTTCAGCGACCAACAATAGTTCATTATTCTCAGCATGCATTCTGCAGAATTTTCCTCTAAAATCAGCTCTAAAAAGGTCATCTGATATACCTTCTGGGTCTGCTGATAACTTCATAACTATGGTGTTGCCTTAAACTAGGTCATGAACACACTTCCAGCATGTTTAAGAAATGAGATCTGGTGGCACTAAAAATGGAGATTGATCCCAACAATTAAGTGGCATTTGCTAGTGGAGTCATGCTGATGTACTGCACTTCGGAAAGTTAATAATTGCTGTCTTGTTTTATACATCCAATAAAAGCAGCAGGTGTAGTGGCCTTAATATCAGATGACGACGAAGACCCGAAGACTCCCGACAAACCGTCTGAATAATAACCCACCTGCTTTCTCGCTTCTCAATATGTGACTTTAAAGAGGCTTGGAGATGTAGCGAATGCAAAAACATAAACATGCCGTTTTAGGTAAACAGTTTTATGATAATTACTGCACAGAGAAGCAGCCATGCTTAAAAATGCAGATATGAAAAGTGAGCATAAGAGCACAGGAGGAAAAGAGAGATATGCCATGAGCCGTCTGCAGGAAATGGGGTTGTGTATTTCGATACAACCGGAACACACACAAATAGCCACGTTATTTCAGGAAGCGTCGTCCATTTTTTTTTTTATTTTGTGTGCGTGTTCTTATAATAGCATGAGGAAAATCACTCTGGGCCCAATTGGGCCAATCACGTGGTTTTAAAAGAGTATTTTGACAGTAATGACACTGCTTTATATAGAGGAAAACATTATCCGCTGGCCATTACCGAACCGACTTAATATAGCCAGATAGAGTGTCCTGCTGAAACGGCCCAGGAAGACATAATGCTGTCAGGACATGATACAGTTAGCCTCTGGAACTGTAGGGCTGCCTGATTTTAGGTGCTCTTAGAAGGCAGGTCACATGGGGCTGATGCCCAGGTTAACAGCGGTCTAGCTTCTAGAAAAGTCCTAGAGTAGCTCTGGATCTATCCAGTGACCTGATTACCGCCAATTAAGTACATTGCATCAGCGCAGCCATCCGGGGTGCCCAGAGAGGACCCCGGGTAGGATGTCTAAAAATGCTGTTTGTGCTGATTTAGAAAGACAATGTTTGGAGAACTCTGGAGCTCTCTTCTGGGGATGGAGGACAAGGCCATTTAAGTCCCTTGATGTGTGTGCGTCCTCTCCTTCAAGGGTTTTCAGTTGTGTTGAGTTCCTCTATTAGACCTTGAGTCTTGCAACTCACTGCAGTTCTACTACAGGTTTTGCATTTGCAGTTATATAATCCTGTTTTCAGATTTATTTAATTTGCCAGTCTAGTATTAGTATAGTTTCAGCAATGGTTTTGCTAGTTACGGTGTACTTCTGTTTCATCTTTATATACTTAATCTTTAAGATAGGGACACCCCAATCCGACACCAAATAACTAGCACTAATAAAAGCTGATTGTGTTGTCGCCTTGCGTTGCCTGCGTCGGGGCAAAAAAGCTGCAGTTGAACACACCGAGAGGACTACAACCAACTGTCAGCCAGCACTTGAGTTGTGCGCCTGCGTGTAAGGAGACCGCTGTCTATTTTTTTTCATATATATTTGTCTATATTCGTAATTCAGAAAAGGAGACCAGCACTGCAGATACACAAACCGTAAACAAAGCAGCACGTGCTTACCATTTTGAATATCATTCATTCTGATCACTTTCTATATTCCACTGGCTCACATTAATATTAAATATTCACCCAGGAACACTCAGGTACATGATGTAAAATTAGAACAGCCTTTTGTCTGTACCGCCTTGACTTGTTTGATCACTGTTTTGCTATTATTCTTGCACTTCAACTCGTTCACTAAACTGAACAGCCAATCAGAGTTCTCTCTCTAGCCCGACGGCCCAACGCTGATTTTACATGCTGAATCGGCCCAAAAAAACCTGATGGAGTCTGACTAGAGGCAACTGTACAGAACACACTGGGAAAACTTAGTGGGCCGACGCTTAAAGACAGTCCGACTTTACCCGACGGCCGATCGTCGGATAGGTGTGTCCCGGGCTTAAAGCAGACAACTGTCTATTTCTCCAGATATACACTACCAGTCAAAAGTTTGGACACGGTAAGATTTTTAATGTTTTAAAGTTTCGTCTGCTCATCAAGGTTGCATTTATTTAATTAAAAATACAGTAAAAACAGTAATATTATGAAATATTATTACAATTTAAAATAACTGTGTTCTATTTGGAAATATTTTAAAATGTAATTTATTCTTGTGTTGGCAAAGCTGAATTTTCAGCATCATTACTCCAGTCTTCAGTGTCACATGATCCTTCAGAAATCATTCTAATATGATGATTTGATGCTCAAGAAACATTTATTGTGTACAATTGTACAAAATATTTGTGTACAATATTTCTTTTTCAGGATTCTTTTATGAATAGAAAGTTCAAAAGATCAGCATTTATCTGAAATACAAAGCTTTTGTATCTTACTATGTCCAAACTTTTGACTGGGAGTGTATTTGTCTATATTCGTCATTCAAAAGGGAAAACCAACATTGCAGGCTGTAGATACACAAACTAAACAAAGCAGTGCATGCTAACAGTGTTGAATATCATTCATGGTGATCACTTTCTTTATTCCACTCAGCTCATGTTGATATTATAACCGCCTTCTGTCTGTATAGTCTTTACTTCTTTGCTGGCTGTTTTTTTATTATTCCCGTTCATGCACTGACTCGCTAAACTAAACAGCCAATCAGAGTTCTTTCTCTCACTGATGGCCTGATGAGATTGTACTTGCTAAACCGGCCCAAATAACTAGACTAGAGCCACTGGTGCGGAACACCCTGAAAAAACGAAGTCCGCCAATGCTCAAAAAGGTCCGACATTGCCCGACGGCCAATCGTCGGTTTGGTGTGTCCTGGGCTTTAGACTTTTTAGTTAGGAAATTAGTTGAATAAGCAGATGTAAGCAAGACCTTTGAGGAAAGAAGCTAAATGGATTTATGCAGGAATCACAAATGTGGGAAGCAGTGTCTACTGCACAGCTAATCAAAAAAAGAAAAAAAAAAGGAAAAGAAGAAACAAACCAAAAAACAAAAACAAGATACCACTCTCTTGTGGTTTCTGTCATCATTTAATCATCCTCATGTTGTTCCAAACCTCTTTCTTCTGTGGAACACAAAGGATGACTTACAGTGGAAGTCAATGGGGTCCAAAGCCAGTGAGTTGGACTCACAGATTTTTATTATATGAACAAAAACAAACTTCATTTTTGGGTGAACTTTCAATTCAATCCAATTTATTTTTGCAGGACCAAAGCCCCTTGTGTATAATTCAAAAATACCGTATGTAATCCTGTTTTTGTGAGGGTATAAGTATTCCAGACGAGTATAAACCGAAAAGTGAAAAACACCTGTCCCGATGATGTTGCCAATGTCACATTTATGTGCCTGAACCAAAGCAAGCAGCTGCTGTATCTGTAAACTGTTTTTAATCATAGATTTTGCAATAAAACCCACACTAAAACAAGATTACATGTAATATTTTATTATTAATATTTTTTCAATGTCTTTTTTTATTGAATACAAAGACGAGAGATAAATTTAGTTTTCAAAAAAAGTTTGATTCTGCCTGTGCACTGACATATGACATGGTCTAAAATGTGAATCCTACGGATGACCAAATCATTGCGTGAAAGTTGCTCACATCAGAATGAAGAGTGATCTGCAATTTCCTGCCAGTCGTTACGATTTCATTTGTGTCCGTTTTTGTTATCCTTATCACAGGCATCTCAAGCCATATCGCCTGTGGGATGTCTTCACCCACACAGACACAGACTATTCCTCCATGTGATGAGAGCTCTGACTATTAAAACAGTTTATATTTCTTATTTATTTTTCAGTTCATTTTAGTTTTTTCTTTCCTTTGTTTTCTTTCTTTCCTATTTCATTCTAGGCTTTTGCAGATTACAGCAGTGTTTTCAAACCAATAGTTTTATTCTAACTTATATAGAGAGGGAGAGAGGTTTGTGTGATTGTGTGAGAGTTGTTGAAGTCTCCAGCATGAGCTGCATAGTTTCCGCTACAACATTCAGAGGTCTGTTTTGGAAGGACATAGTGTGCTTTTGGCCAGGAAACGTACACGGAGATGAAATGAATGAGCCTCTGGTGAGGGTTATGATGAAGGGTAAGGGAAAGTGAGGTTGGAAGAGTTTGAGTCTGGGACTAAAGGGGGATACGCACTTACACAAGCACACACATCCTGGAAGCCGTGTTCCTGAGTGGGAGGAAAAGAGGCCGATGGCTCTTAGTCAGATCATTACTGAGAATCATCATCATTTCCAATCAACCGTTGGAAGGAGTGTTTGAAAATGTGAGACAAAGCGTGGGGGTGTGACACTGTGTAACCAAATGACATGGCGTGTGTATATTTATTGCAATAAGAAGGCTCATTTGTGTGGAGTGAAACAAGAGCGCAGACACTTGGATGGGTTTGATAGATTTTTAGCTCTAACTCCGGAACCGAGGAAGCCCCAGAGACACTCGTTACTTAATTAACCACAAAATTAGATGAATGATAAACAGAATAGAAAGAAGCTCTCCCCCTCTCTCTCTACTTGATTTTTTTTTTTTCTCCCCCACCAGAGACACAATCTCTGACTGAGTTGTAGGCTATTTGCTGATCTGTCTACAGAGGGAAATGTGCTTTAGCCCAGGCACAATAACGCTGTTGGTGTTAAAACAATATTGCAGCTTTGAAGTCTAAAGTCTTTTTTTGTGTGTGAAGCCTCTGATGATCACAATAAATAGCTCTGATTATACTACGGCTTCATCAACAGGAATGACAGAGGGATGTGGGGCTATTTTAATAGTCTAAACTGAATATAACTCTTAACTCTTAATTTCAGAGAAATTAAGAGTAAAACTCTGTTTTTAGATATAGCTGGGTTTCCTGTTACCAGTTTGAACTGTATAACCCATGTGGATTAGTTAACTATATAATAAAGTAAACTGAGTAATGTGAGGTGCTGAGTGTGGGGGGAGAATTCACTTAGTATAATGCCATTTTTTCACATTGTCTGTGTTGTTTTAGCATCTATCTCGCTAAAGAAATGATGAAAAATCAGTAAACTCCACTGAAACAACAAAATCTGTGTTGAATGCAAATTGTACTCTGTGATTCCTGAGCTTTTGGGTTTGTTTCTGAATTCTAGGGTTTATAGAGTTCATTTATGTCATTTTTATGATGTCATGTCATATGGATAATGTCATATGGGTGACGCCATATTGAATTTTACAATTCAATGAGACTGTGAGGTATAGACTTAAAGGGTTAGTTCACCCGAAAATGAAAATTATGTAATTTATTACTCACCCTCATGTCGTTCCACACCCGTAACGCCTTCGTTCATCTACGGAACACAAATTAAGATATTTTTGATTAAATCCGATGGCTCAGTGAGGCCTCTATTGCCAGCAAGATAATTAACACTTTCAGATGTTCAAAAAGGTACTAAAAACATATTTAAAACAGTTCATGTGAGTACAGTGGTTCAACCTTAATATAATAAAGCGACAAGAATACTTTTTGTGTGCCAAAAAAACCCCAAAATAACGACTTTTCAACAATATCTAGTAATGGCAGATTTCAAAACACTGCTTCGAAGCTTTACGAACCTTTTGTTTCGAATCAGTGGTTTGGAGCGCCAAAGTCACGTGATTTCAGTAAACGAGGCTTCGTTACGTCATAAGTGTTTTGCAATTTCAATAGTTCACGTGACTTTGGCAGTTTGATATGCGCTCCGAACCACTGATTTGAAACAAAAGATTCGTAAAGCTTTGAAGCTTCATGAAGCAGTGTTTTGAAATCTGCCATTTTGTTTTTAGTACCTTTTTGGACATCTGAAGGTGTTAATTATCTTGCTGGCTATAGAGGCCTCACTGAGCACATCGGATTTCATCAAAAAATATCTTACTTTTTGTTCCGAAAATGAAAGAAGGTTTTATGGATGTGGAACGACATGAGGGTGAGTAATGACATAATTTCATTTTTGGGTTAACTAACCCATTTAATCTTAACAATGGCATGCACTGTACAGAATTCCTAGATTGCTTGTAATTCTTAACTTTCAAAATTGTTTTATGTATTTTGTCTACTAAAAGATTCTTGGAAGGATGTTAAATCAGCTGAATAACTGGCATGTGGTTAAACAACAGTACAATTCACTGAACACAATGTACTTCTATCCCTTACAGCCTGGTTTTCGTTCCTGTCAAAAATGAAACATGGCGCTACCCTGACTATAGTCTATTAGGCTGAATATTGAATATTGGTTTCCTCTGATGCTTTAACATTGACTGTGAACACAGCTTTCCTTGGTGCACAGTGACTGTCTAGAGGAAGTTAAACAGCAGCCCAGTACCGCTGTCTCCACCACAGCCTCCTTGTTTGTACTGTATTCAACATTATTTATACAGATTGTTGCTTTATTAATCCTTAAAAGGACAGTTAGTGGCCTTCGCAGCTCATTAAAGCCTCAATTTATTAACATGTGGACATTACCACTCAAAAGTAATGTCTGCTGCTCACATTCCTGCTGTAATTTCAGTTCAAAACCATGTGTAGCTCTTAACCTCAATAACATTCCTTCTGGCCGTGTGCACGCTGCATAGATTATGGAATGACAGTCGCATTTAAATAAGGAAATTACCTTTTATTAGTATTCTTTTCTGTACTAAATAAAAAAAATGTTTCTTCCAAAATTACTTTTGAAATTGTGATAATCTTGTGGCTGTGAACAAGAAACAATGATGCCAACTGTTTAACATATTGGCTTTGGCTATTTTTTTATTTGAGAAAAGTAGCGACCATAACATATTAAGGTCTAGTAAACAGATGTTTTTATGTTCTTTAAATGGCTGCTATTAAACCATATAGACCCAAACAATGTACTGTATGGGGAACCCTTACCACAGGGCTCGATGGTGAGATTATGGATAACATAATAACACATACCTTATTTTCTGTGTATTATTATATTTTTTTTTTAGCAATGCACCAACAGTCAACACCTTTTTTCAGTTTCTCAATTCACTTCTAACTGTTTTAATGTAATGCAAATAAGATTTGCGATGCCGTAATGAATTGGAGGAGACCGGCTTAAGTCATTAAAACTCTTTTTCTGTACTTTGTGCTTTTAATAAACATGAGATTGATTAGTATGCACACACATGAAGGAGCAACCCAAATTCACTTCTTTCAAAAACTCCAAATGCAAATATAGACTTTTAAAGCTGGAAGAGTGCGAGAGAGAAAGATAAGTACACTAAATGGTATTAGAGTCGTGTGGTTTTGTATGCGTGTGATCGGTCAGATTGATAATGTATCTAAGCTGTGGGCCTCTTTCCGTCAATACATTGTTGCCATTGTTTTCCTCACACACTTTCCCAGCATGCATCAAGAGATTTCTCTCCCCCTGAGCTTTAATTAGTGTTCACACACGCTTCAATTAGTGGGAATAGACACAGTAAAACAGTGCCAAAATCTTTTATTCAAGAGGGAGAGAGAAAAAGAGATTTTTTTTGTGTGTGAATAATACACAGAATGGTTTCAGTGTGCGTATGTATTGGTGAATTTTAATCCGCAGTTGTGGAATAGCACCAGACTTGGACACCACGAGACCACTGGAATCCGAATAAACTTGTACCGAACTCAAAGGTCATGATGTGGCCTCAGTGTGTGTGAGAATAGTTTCATACCGATATCTCTGAGTCATAGTTTTTAAATAGCTTCATTTTTGTCAGAGCCGTGCGCTCTAAACAATGAGCAGTGGTGCTCGTGCGGCAACTGTTAGTTGATTTTAGGTGATCCTGTTCTCCTTTTTCCTCACTATTATTTTCTGTCTGTTTTTATCATTAGAAAAGACCAAGAATACAAAATTTCATTTTCATATTGGAGATGAATTTAAGTGTGTGTGTGTTTGGGATGTGTCTTGTGTTTCTCAGAGGAGCCACAGAAGTGTACGGCTCACATAAAGAACCCAGCCTGTCCAACCACACAAGAATCAGCACTCGATTCAGAGCGCAACCGTGAAATCTCTATATACTTAAAAACAAATCACACACAGGCACACTTCAGATCTGGCCTTGTGCTCCATGTGGCTCTCCTCCAGTGGGATCTTGTACTCTCGGAAGTGGAGAGCAGCATCTGTCTATGTCCAGGCTGAAATGAGCTGGGCATTTGTAGAGTTCTTCAGACGGTCGTTGAGAGAAGGGAATGGTTAACAGCATTTGATTCGGCTCTGAACGGACATGGCTGACTAGGCCTTTTCTTAAGTGAGCAGCACTGACCGCCTCGGCCATGGAAAGAGGCCATATTTCACCTGGAGTTAGAGAGAAGCACTCCTTAACTGAAGATTACTCAGCAGGTGCCATGGCGTCTGTACTGCAGCGGAGCGCAGTTGGCAAGACAGCTCGCTGGCTATGCAAACAGCATTATTATTCATAAGTGTTTGTCGTTATTTACCAAGAGCTGTAAATTGTACACAAATTGCAGATGTCGTTCTAAACCCTGACACATACCTCCTTTCCACCAGCATGAACAAGTTGCTAGTTCAGAGCTAGTGCTAGTGCCAGTTTGGAGTTGGTTCAACTGATGAGCCTTGTAAGAACCGGTTTGCCTTTTCACAGGCTAGAGAGCCAGCACAGAGCCAGGTTTTATGTCACTGTATACGTCTCCTATTTCACAGCAAAGCTAGCGCTGCAGCGCCAAACACACCAAGCTTGTTCGAGATGCATCGGCTTCTCGCAGAGCGATCGGCGCATGACATCAAAGCACCGCAAAAAGGATCCAAAAGCACAAGGAATCGTATTCTTTACAAACGCTCCCGCGGACCTGCGGCGCTCTGATGTCACCCGCCGAATCGGTTCGCGCTGCTCCGATGCATCTCGAACAAGCCTTCCATCAACAACGGCGGACGCTTCGCTACTATTGATGCTCATGGCTTTGCGAACCTACATCGGCATCCGAACACGGCTCGCCTTAATTTTGTATATAGACGAAGATTACAATCGAGCTGCTATTAGCTCGATTAGCTGCTATTTCAAAAATGGCAGTCACAAGTTTCTTGTTGATCACGTTAACCCCGCCCCCAGCCCCTGACGCAAGCGGTTCTTACTTCTAGCCCAGCAATGTTTTGGTGCTAATTACGAACCACTTTTCCTGGTTCGGAGCTGGTGCTTTGGGTGTCGAAAGACAAAGAACTGATTTGAAACTAGGCTCTGGTTCCGAACCAGCACTCAAACTGCCTTGGTGGAAAAGGGGTAACAGGGACAGCCTCGGAGGATTGATAAGAAAAAGATAGAGATGTTGGGAGAGATATGAAGGGAGCCCGTAACAGGTGAAAGAGTTTTTTTTTTTTTTTTTTTTTTTTTTTTTTTTTATTGTATTGTTTGTTTTTTTGCCTTTACCACCAGATAACGGTTATGGTCCCCATTTAAAGTCCCCCTGTAGTCAATAATTTTATCCTTTAAAACTCATCTTTGATCACCAAAATGACATATTTAAAAGTTTTTTCCTTTGAAAAAAATTCTTCATGCCTTAAAATAGCTTGAATGTAACTCTACACCCTTGCTTCATGTAGTATACGCGGATCTATGAATATGCTAATTAGCCCCGCCTTCACTCACACGCACGAGCATAGAGATCCACTCAGTCAACTTACTGAGGTAAACACTGCAACACAAGGTATCATAACGGGAATTAATATGATTAGCCCTTTGCTTGACTATGTTATCAAGCAGCTAATAATGTGTTGCTAACGTTACACAAACCATGTTCCAGTTCACCATCTGAGTCTGCCTTCTAACAGTGAGCATCCTTAGAAACACTTTGAACAACTCAGAACATCAGTGGAGAAAGGCATATAGTTCATCATAACATCGTAATATACATCATACACCTGCTATATTGCTAAATCTACCCGATTTTTTCATATCAACGGAAAAATATACCGGGATAACCTGGCTTCTTTTTAGATTACCTTGGAGAAACATAAAGACAGACATATCTGAGAACTCCTGAGATATAAAAGAGCAGCTGGGAAAACCGGAAGGAGTGTTGTCCTGGGCCCTGTGATGGGAGGGGCTCACTTAAGGTCCTGTATCGTGTAGCACCACTCACAGGGAGAGCGGGGTTGAGAGAACAAGATGATAGAGATATGGAGAAGACAAGAGAGAAAAACAGCAATTTAGCGGAGAGAGGAGGTAAAATGCGATAAGGAGCAGCGTAATGAATTCTAATGCATGAGAGAACGGAGAACATCAGCTTTTCACAGCCCTTCTCTCTGTTTCCCAGCGGCCTCATCCTTATCTCCTCATCTCCCCATTTTTCTCTTTCTTATCCTCCTGTAGTCACTCCCAGAAACCCAATATGTTCCTCAGCCGACCAATATGATGCAGATGTGACCAGGTGCAAATACAGAGACCATTTGTTACCAGTGATTTACCAGACTGTTAGAGCAGACATCACTTTGTATATCTCTATATCTTGTCTGTCTCTTCTATATCTCACTCTTTATCCTTCTAAAGCTCTTGCACATGACTTCTTTCCCCTGCTCTGGTCAGGTCAGTATAAAAGTGGGGGAAAAGCTTTGATTCCACATGCATACGCTAGCTGGAAGGAGTTTCTCTGATGGGTCATGAAGCCCAGGGGTCTGCGGTGTCGGACTGCTCTGCTTTATGTGTGTGTGTGTGGTTTTGCAGTCCTGCATGACTTGGCTGGATTTCTTCTATTAATACTCTGTTGGTATTGGCACAGTGAGGTGGAATAATACTGTTTCTCTTCACTCTTCCTATCAGCACTGCAAGAACGCTGATTAAGGAAAGAGTACTGAGTCTTAAAGTGGCTTAGCACAATGAGCGGTAGAGTTTTTAGGAAGCGCCACCTTTCCTGTGGCTCTACCTGGAGATTTTAACGCATTTTCTCCATTAATAAATGTATGCGAGTCAAGGAGTGACCCAGCATAGTGTCAGGCTATTTTAGGGTAATACTTGACTTTAGCTTCTGATGAGAGATTTGATATTTAACCATCCATGAGCCTTATTCATGAAACATGAGCAGAACAAATTTTGTAAAATCATTAGTAAACCGTGAAAACATTTGTATGTAAATTGTCCCGTTGAAATGAGTGTGGCAATTTACACAAGCATCCAGGAACCCCCAGGGGGTGCAAGAGGGTTCTAGGGGATCTGAGAAAAAAAATTGTTTTAATGTTTTTAATTGTATTTTTCATTCAGTACTTGTATTTATAGGTTTAGCAAAATTAACCGTAAAACTGCTCTGGAACCATATTTGTTGTGAAATACGCTATAGAAATATTTTGAAATTCATGCATATAACATCACTCAAAAAAACTAACAAAAATAAAGCTGGTTTGTTAGCGAACAACTCAGCATTTTTATACTATCACATTTTTATTTTATTGTACACAAATGTTTTGTTCTATTGTACACAATAAATGTTTCTTGAGCAGCAAATCAGCATATTAGAATGATTCCTGAAGGATCATGTGACACTGAAGACTGAAGTAATGATGCTGAAAATTCATCACAGGAATAAATTACTTTATAAAATATTTTCAAACAGAAATCAGTTATTTTAAATTGTAATAATATTTCACAATATTACTGTTTTTACTGTATTTTTAATTAAATAAATGCAGCCTTGGTGAGCAGATGAAACTTTTTTTAAAAACATTAAAAATCTTACCGACTCCAGGTGTTTTTGAAATTGAGTAATCATTTAAATTATTAGACATCTTTAAAGGCACACTATGTAAATTTTCGCCGCTAGAGGTCGCTTATTTAAAACAAAGGTGTAGCTTGATGACGGCTTGATTTCGCAGAAAGTTGTTATGCGTTCGCTTGGCGGCTACTAGGAGACACTTGTTGCACACTGCAGTAAACTAGATCGATATTAGGCATGGTAAAACATGGTACTCGCTGTAAACCAAGAAAACAAGATTTAAACAATAAGACTTACTGTCGATGAATGTATCCATCCAAACAGTTGCTCACCTGTCTAATAAATCACATAATATATTAAAGCGTCTTTGGTATTTCCATGGTTTCTACAAAATAAAATCGGAAACCGAGGGTAACGCGGGTATGATGTCATTGATAGGCAACGCATGGGCACAGTCCGTGTCTTGGTTAAAATTGCTTATTTCTCTGGATTTAAACATTCTTGGAAACATTTGGGATAATGCAAGTACACAAGTCAGCAAAATACATAACGTTGTAGTGGTTTTTGGATATTTTAATCCAAAAATCTTACATATTGTGCCTTTAAAGTGTGTTTTTTGCTAGTTTGCAGTTTGAAATGGCTTCTTCAAATGGTCTTTATCCCTGGTGGTCCTGAGTGGTCTCTGGAGTGGCCTGGTGGTCTCCTCGTTAGGCCTAAATAACATAAACAGGGTCAGAGGTCATGTTTATACTGCTGATCCACCTTTGCGCTCATGCCTCATCATCAGAGAGATGGACGGTTTCAGAGGGTGAAGAGAATAAGGTGTCAGCTTTCTTTTTAAACAGTTTTTTTTTCCCCTCTCTCTACAGATAAAAGACAGGGGTCACAGACCACCAAACGCAAATTTCCTCCTCCTGCCACTTGATAACCGGCAATGTCTTTAAGGAAATTCAATGTAGACAGCCCTGAATGGGAGCATTAGCATTTAAATGGCCGAACAATTGAAAAATGCATTAGGATACATAAAAAAGCCTTGTTCCTACTTTTTGGCCACTTTAAGGATCAAAGAGGTGGCGAGAGAGAAAGAGATTACTTTTAAAGCTGCTCTTCTGGAAAAGATAACTAGCTGTCCAGGTTCATTTTAATGCGTGTGTGTGTGTGTGTGTGATGTTCAGACCAGACACACTTTGTCCTTTCCATTTGCTTTATTGCTAGTCACACCTTTGGTTCCTGCTGGTGGTGTAAAATCCCAGGAACATTTTGGCACATACAGGTGTTTGGGCTGCAGTTCCACATTGAAAACATTCGGGATGTGTTTTGAATTGCCTCACGATCTCTAAAAATGTGAGAGTGTCCCTTTTCCAAACAGATCAAAACGCATCTTCACACGTTCTTGCAGAAATTTAATGCTGATATGATCTAAAGGAGAAGAGGAATGTTGTTTTAGACTTTGAGAAATGATCTCTCCCCTTCATGACAGGCTCTGACTATTTATCATTTATGTTAGCACTTTTGCACAGAAAAGCTGTCACATCTGGAAGAGAGTAAGAATGCGAAGGAGAGAGTGTGCGAATGAACGAATGACAATGAGTGAGTGACATTCTGTGATACTGTGTTGACGTTTGGGATGTGCAAAACTACATATTCTCAAAATCGACTTGTTGGTGGGTTGTCTGAATGACTCATTGGTTTTAAGGAAGCCCTGTATGATTACATAGGTTTAGGGCAATTAAAAACTCTTTTTAATGTCACACATTGTCTTAAAGGGATAGTTCACCCAAAAATTAAAATTCTGTCATTTTCTCAACTTCATGTTGTTTTTGCCAGAACATTGGACAACATTGTCTTTAATTGTATGTGCATTCTATGAATTATCCCTTAAAAAATGTAACTGTAAAAATCACAAAAAAAATAATTTATTGTTGAAGGAGGTGAGTTTTTCTTACCAGTGTAGTGTAAAGGGGATTAATTTAGAGATGTAAGTTAATGATAAGACCGTGACACACCAAAGTCAGACGTTCCGCAATGTCGGCACAAGTTGGACCCCGTCAACAGCTTTTTGGCTGATTGAGCATGTTGAATTGGTGTTGGGCAATTGCCGAGATGGATCACTCTGACTGGCTTTTCAGCTTAGCGAACCAGTGCACGAGAAGAATAGCAAAAGTGATGAAAGTGAGCAAATGACAAAAACAACAGTGCGCAGTTCTTTACATCATCTTAACTGAGCATTTCAAAACACAAATATTTTCATAATGACATGGGCATTTGGAATGAAGAAAATGAAGACCAACTGATCAACATGATTTGTATATCCATCTGTATGTCCTGCTTTGTATAGCCATAGTCCAAGTTTCTTTTCTCTTTTATAGACAGTTATTTCCTCACACGGGCACAGAACATACATGCTTTGCATTGTGTTCAAGTGCAGCTTTTGGCCCAGACGCAGGTGCCGTGTGAGGCAACAACACAGTCAGATTTTGTCACCGCAAGTTCATTCTTTGACTGCTAGCATGCTGAAACACAGCACGCTAAAAAAACATTAAAAAAGAGATTCTAAATTCCTATTTTTTTCGCCAAAAGGGATGAACAAAATCTCACAAATAGACTTGTCAGTTGTTCACCAACTGGCCGACTAGTTGACCATCCTTACCAATCTCTAGCCAATACTATTGAGAGATGAAAGGGAATGGGGTGATTCTTATGCCAGAGGCCCTTTTTATTCAATCTTTAAGCTGACCTGAGAGAAGGAAAGAGGGGGCGAGAGAAAGAGAGCTCTGGTTAACTGGCAGGGCCCCAGGCAATGAGTATTCAGAGAAAACTTTGATCTTCTGCAAGATGATTCTGACCTCATGGTTTCTTCACCACACTCCATTATAACAACGCACAGATCGAGAGAGACAAACAGCTGTGGTAATTCTTTACTGTGGTCTGTGGTTTCAGTGTTTTTTTTTGAGGAATGGCTACTGTGAAATTAATCAGTCTTAGATTCGCTCTTGCTTTTCTACTCTAGTTTCTGTAGCTTTTTTGCTCTTTCATACATTATACCAGTTGCAGTGATGTTTGTAGCTGATGAATCCATGAACTCTGATCTGAATCCATGAAGTCTGAATGTTTCTTGACCGGTTACTATGGGTTTGAGTTGACCAATGAAATCAGCTGCAGGGAGGGGATCTGATTTGGGAATCAACTGGGAAAAAGATTTTGACTGACATGTAAAACAACCAACTACAATTCGTTTTGATTTGACCTACCCTATGTCCGAAATCACCCCCTACACCCTTAAATAGGGCACTATTTGAGGGAATAGCCATTGTTAGTGGTGTCTGAAACCTTAGTGGACATTATCGAGTGCGCTCATTCAATCCCACAATGCACCGCAATAATGAATGTACAACTGATGTACGTTCAATGGCTAGAGAATACTCATAATGCACTGTGAGAGTCGTGCGAAAGAATTCCCACTTCTTGCCAGAAGATGGCGCCCGCAGCAGAATCATGCATCCATTCATTCATTTTACAATATATATATATATATATATATATATATATATATATATATATATATATATATATATAATTTAACAATATTTTTAGTTTGTATTTCATCAATACAATGAGGTCCATTTATAACCAATCTGGTTGCAGGTTTCTGTCATTTGAAAACAATTATGAGATTTTCCTGGAATAAACAGGATTGTATGGCTATCAGTGCTTTTTCCTCACCCTCACAAATTGTTCTTCTGCTGATTCCAAACCTTTAATGTCCCTTAATTAGAGTATTGATCCAATATTAGTTTACCTAGATCTGAATCACAGACACCTTCGATATAGTCTTGTTCTGTGGCATTAAAAGCCACTAAAACACTTGTTCCTTGATAAAGCTGCTGACAAGAACTTGCCATTGACAAGTACAGATGTGTTTTCTGTAACAAACTGAGAACTAAAGTTTAGCTGTTCTTCTTAGTGAAGGATTGGGAAAGGAAATGTTAGTGTGTGTAGCTACCTGTGGTGATTCAATCTGAATGACACTGAATGATGCTGAGACAGTAAGAGACAGAGCGAGGGGGGTTACTGGACATAAACGATAATTTGTATTCAGTTCATGCTCACTCCCATACTGCCCGTTTATCATCCTTACCTAGAGGTGGATGTGCGTGCTTTATACTGATACAACTTTATGCCCACTACTGAGATACTGTGGATTCCTGTGGAGTGTGTGATGATGGGGTTGTGTGTCTGTGTGAGTTTGTGTCCCCCTTTGGTGGTATAAGATTGCTTAAAATCTGTGACGGGCCCCAGAGGAGTGTCGATTCAGTCCAGCTCAGTGTGAGGTTGAAGCCTCCGTGTTTCTCCAGGGTGGTGGATGTGATCAACAGGGTGGGGAGGGACAGGCTGGTGGAGATGGTGATAGCCAAGGCTGTGCCTGGGGAATCTAATGTGTCTGTGTATGTGTCAGTATGTAGGGTGCAGGAAGAGTGAGAAGCAGCACTGAAGCTTCACTTACATCCAGATATCAGATTTAGAGACCTGGTTCAAACGTACAGGCACAGGAAGCCAGATTGCCAGCGCAACAGCTTTTTTGTTTATCTGCTCTCAGCACCATCGGTGGACACTTTTAAACATACAGTGTGCCATAACGGTTATCAGCCAATATTGGAGGGGTTTTTTTTATTTTATTTTATTTGGGGCCAAGCACCCGTCACAGATTTTAAGCAATCTTATACAACCAAAGGGGGACACAAACTCACACAGACACACAACCCCATCATCACACACTCCACAGGAATCCACAGTATATCTGTTGGCGTTCTTCTTCTTCTTCTTCCGCAGTTTCTTCTTCTGCTCGTGAGTCTGTGGCTGCCCATAGAACCACTTGTGGGAAAGTTATGAAGTTTGGCACACAGATAGAGGACAGTCTGAACTGTCAACATAGCAAATTTGGAGTCTCTAACTCAGTCCCTCTAGCGCCACCATCTGTCCTAATAACTAATAACTTTTGAACCGTAAGGTCTAGAAACAAAATTCCTTGGCTCAAGACGATTCGATTGCACCTGATGACGTCATTTTCCACAGAAAGTGTGTCCTCATAATGTTTACGTTGTAATACCTATGTCATTATACATATGTGTGTCCTCATAAACCATATATACAAGAACAAACACACACACACACAAAGTCTGAGTGATGCTAATGGAGAAGAGGTTAAAAGAAGGAAAGATCCTCCGGATGCAAAAGTGACCTGACTGCCACTGTCTCAATTCACCTTATCTATTCTCTCAAATTAGGCTTATTATGTTCTCTTTCTCTTGTTTTCTTTCTCTGTATATTATTTCAAACCCATGACCTCAGTATGTGTTTCACCTTCTGTTCTTTCCTCTTTTCACATTCCTTTTTTTCTCTTTTCTATGCTCTCAACTCCCTTCCAAAACACACACATTTACTTATAGGCTTTGTTTACACAGCAGATAAAACTGATTTATTTTTCATGTCAGATCGTTAGGACTGACAGTCTGTACTGTCATTTTGCAAGTGATAAAATCAAATCCATTTTTGTTCAGACAGTGTCATCAATATCTTGTATATCTACACTGATCGTCATAGCTTCAGCTCAACTTGACAACAGGACTCACGAGTAGTTCTCATTGAAGAAAACGAGGACAAAAAAAAATTAAAAATAAAATAAAATAAAATAAAAATATTTTATTCTCTGCTCGATCTCTTTCAGAATAAAATAAAATAAAATTTTATTTATTTATTCATTTATTAATAATTTTTTAAAATGAGTCCATTACAGAATGTCCCCCAAAGGGATGTTTTGTCTGATTTAGTTTAGTTTGTCGTTTTAACTATAGCCAGATATACCCGCACACACATACTGTGTCAGCATTAGAGCAAATTCGCTGAAAACACCCTGCTTTACACAAAGCTTTAAAAAACTGCCTAATTCAGACATCAGAGACAGCTTTATCTGTACTATTCTCCCAGTCTCCCATTACACACAAATGCATGAAACAAAACAGATTATCTGAATGTGGCGCCTGACACATATGCAAAAGGGCGACACTAAAGAACCTTCAGAAAGCATGTGCTGCATATTGATTAACATTTGATCCTTTTTGCTTTCATCTTCACTGTTCCCTAGGCTCTAATCCAACCCTCAAGACCTGTCTGTCTGCCTGCATTGACCCTCTTACTCTCTTCTCCTCCGGGGTGAGGCCACATAAGGGCCCGGGTGGCACCGGTCCGCCCAGATTGATTGCTGGTCCGCCTAGTGTGAGAATATACTAATGGTTTGGAAATAATGAGAAAACAAAAGCAAAAACAAAGGAACTGCCTTTTGGTAGCTCAAATATCAGATATTATATTATATTATATTATAAATTATTATATTATATTATATTAATTATTATATTATTAGTAATTAAGATTTTTTTATGCTTTTATAAAGTCTCTTATGCTCACCAAGGCTGCATTTCTTTGATCAAACATACAGTAAAAACAGTAATATTGTAAAATATTATTAACAGTCTTATGTTTTGAAATATTTTACAATGTAATTTACTCCTGTGATGACAAAGTTCTCCAGTCAAAGCACTCACTGCGCTCTCCCAGCTAATTAGATTTTGCTAAGACTTAGATTTTCAATAGATAGTTTCAATAGATAAAAATGCAAAAAGGTCTGCGCTCTTAAAATTGTTTTATTAGGTTTAAACAGGAGATAAAAACAGTACAAATGTTTCACTGACTTCACAAAGTTTTGTGCTGTTTTTAACTCCTGCTTAAACCTAATAAAACAATTTTTAGAGTGCAAAGCTGAAGTTCTCTCTCTCTCTCTCACTCTCTCACTCACACGCACACACAAACTCTGTCCAATCACATGAAGATTTCTAGATTTGTCACTGCTCTTCTCCATGGGCACCTTGGTATTTCTTGAACACCTACTGTACCTTGTGCCCTTTGGGAATAACAGAAATAAGAACTAAGGAATGCTGGGAGGGATGATAAGGGCAGATGGATGATCTTGGCTCAGGGATGAGAGAAGTGAGCTGATAAATCCAATACTGATGTCAGCGGGGGGATGGCTGTGAAAGATGGAGTGAAAAGAGGAGGAATAGGTAGAGGAGGGGAGAGAATTATGTCTGTAAAAATGCTCCGCCAGCACTGGTGGAGGTACCGGTCTCTCAGCCTGAGGCTGTCAGCAGGGGCTTGGTAGGGATCACTGCTGTCATATGAGTACAGATATACTGCTATCTAATGGCTAAGTGTTTCTTTGACTGTGTGGACAATGGACAGACTCTACTCTGTGTCCTCCTAACCAAGCATGACACGAAGTCACAAGTGATCTAAGTTATTCCATGTTAAAAAAAAAGAAAAAAAAAAAAAGAAAGTTTGTGGTCAGTAAGATTTTATTTTATTTTTTTTTTTAAAAATTGATATTTTTATTCAGCAATTACATATTAAATTGATCAAAAGTGACAGTAAAATAATTCTCAATTCATCAAAAAATTATGAATATTGTATCACAGTTTCCTTAAAAATCCTTAACATTGATACTAGGGCTGTCACGATATTAGATTTTTCACACCACGGTTATTGTGGCCAAAAGAATTCACAATATCGATATATTGCGATATCTATAGAATCATTTGATTGTTACCAATCAAAATCCATCTTTGCAATACAGAGGTGACACAGAATGAGTAGTGGCATTAATATATTTACACAGCATTTACAATTTGTCTACATAAATTTAATTCAATATTTAAAATTTTTCTAATTTTTTAATTAAAATGTACTTTAAATATGAAACTAAACTGCCAGTAGGTGGCAGCAAGTCACTGTCTTAATGAGAGAGTGAGTCATTCATTTAACCGATTTGTTCAAATGACTGATTCATTCAGGAAGCAAGCAAGTGACCGTCTTTATTGAATGGGTCATTTAATCATTAAACTGATTCATTCTAAATGCGAATTCAGTCAGTATAACAAAAACATTTCTGTCTGTTGCATGGGGGCTCTGTTCTGCTGTGCATAATTTTGAAATTTTCGTTGGCGAAATACAGAAAAAAACAAACAATATTAACAATACTGTGTCTAAAATGTAACTCACATTGTTCATTTAACAATAAGTTAAATGAACATTGCATTTGGGGAAAACGGCACACTTGCTCATGTGATATTGTAATACAACTACATCTTATCATATGATATAATGACAAAAACTCGTCTGGGCAAAAATGCCTGTGTATCTTGAATTTTGAGGGCATATCACTGCATGCATAGCTACATCACGCTGAAGAAAACGCGGTAGGCCTACTTATTAAAAGAATCACCCTTTATTTAAATATATGAACACAAAAAATCATTGTTAACAGGTTAATATAACATTTCCCATTCCATGACTGGTAAAATAATTGCAATTTATTCTCCACAGGGTGATGGACTAGGAGGTGGGTAAAAAGGTTGGTGGTGTTGCCACCCTACGCACTGACTGTAACTATGCAAATCCTGCAGATTGGGCTGTCTAAGGAGCTGTTTTCTTGGAAGCCGAAAAACTCCCATACTGTCGAGCTTACATTACTTTTTTCGGGTGTGGACAGGCCCTCTCACTCTCCCGCTCGGACGACGTTTCTTCTTGGAATAGCTGCGCATGCTGCGTCGTCGTCTTGTCTGACAGGTGTCAGCGTTAAGGTGCAATACTGCCACCTGAGAGGTCAACCAGGTACTGGCGCTGGAGTATTTACATGTCATGATATCATAAGCCTCCTATTCATTTTAAATATTGTGGTTATCTATTGTGGTTAGCGGATTCATAAACACCTCTGATTGGTCAATTGTGTCCATGCACTCATCAAATACACTATATTGCCAAAAGTTTTGGGACGCCTGCCTTTACGTGCACATGAACGTGCACGTAATGACATCCCATTCTTAATCCGTAGGCTTTAATACGGAGTTGGCCCACCCTTTGCAGCTATAACAGCATCAACTCTTCTGGGAAGGCTTTCCACAAGGGAGCATGAAATTGTCCAAAATGTCTTGGTATGTTGAAGCATTAAGAGTTCCTTTCACTGGAACTAAGGGGCCAAGCCCAACCCCTGAAAAACAACCCCACACCATAATCCCCCCTCCACCAAACTTTACACTTGGCACAATGCAGTCAGGCAAGTACCGTTCTCCTGGCAACCGCCAAACCCAGACTTGTCCATCATATTTGCCAGACAGAGAAGCGTGATTCGTCACTCACTGCTCTAGAGTCCAGTGCTTTACACCACTGCATCCGACGCTTTGCATTACACTTGGTGATGTAAGGCTTGGATGCAGCTGCTTGGCCATGGAAACCCATTCCATGAAGCTCTCTACGCACTGTTCTTGAGCTAATCTGAAGGCCACATGAAGTTTGGAGGTCTGTAGCTATTGACTCTGCAGAAAGTTGGCGACTTCTGCTCATTGTGCGCCTCAGCATGCGCTGACCCCGCTCTGTGATTTTTACGTGGCCTACCACTTTGTGGCTGAGTTGCTGTTGTTCCCAATTGCTTCCACTTTATGATACCACTAACAGTTGACCGTGAAATATTTAGTAGTGAGGAAATTTCACAAATGGACTAATTGCACAGGTGGCAACCTATCATGGTACCACGCTTGAATTCACAGGAAACCACTCTCCTGAGAGTGAACCATTCTTTCACAAATGTTTGAAGAAGCAGTCTGCATGTCTAGGTGCTTGATTTTATACACCTGTGGTCATGGAAGTGATTGGAACACCTGAATTCAATGATTTGGAGGGGTGTCACAATACTTTTGGCAATATAGTACATGTCTGTGATTTGCTACGATGATCAACGCACAGTAGCGTTTGAAAGCACACGGAAGTGTTTGAATTTGAAAGCGGGAGCAGGAGCGTTTGAAAGCAGGTGTCTATCAGCGGACTGGTCCACTGATAGACGCCTGCTTTCAAACATTCCCATGTGTAATTGTCTAATAAGCGCTCAGTGAAGAGCGTCGTTGATGTCTATTTACAACATGTTTTTGAAGAATTGATTATTGTAGCCAATCACAGACAGCTCTCTGATGAGCGTGTAAACACAATGGCCAATCAGAGGTGTTTACAAATCTGCTCAACAGCGCTCAAAGTGTCACATTTTTAAAATTTCAGTACCGACTTGGTATCGTGGTTGGTAGTTTTGACACTATTCTCAAGGATCTTGTGATACTGAAGACTGGAGTAATGATGCTGAAAATTCAGTTTTTGCCATAACAGGAATAAATTACATTTTAAGTAAATTTAAAATGGTTAAAATATTAAAATTGCTATTTTAAGTTGTAATAATATTTCACAATATTACATTTTTTAATTTTTGATCAAATAAATGCAGCCTTGTTGAGCATAAGAGACTTCTTTCAAAAATTTATTTTTAGACACTACTAGTACTAAGGGATTACCGAAAAGGCAATTTTCAAAAGAAAATTGTGATAATGTGTTACATTTTTGAAAAGGCATTACAAATGGCTGCTACTTGGGATCAGTTCAAAATTCAAGCAGTAATACAATGAATTGGATTGATGAAAAACCATCTCAAATTGACCCTTCGCAAAGACCCGTCCCCCCTTAGTTACTGTTGCTTTGTCCGACAAGCCATGGCTCTCTCATGCCACACA
>CM075499.1:8755000-8832500 GCA_037950675.1 Hypophthalmichthys molitrix | reverse complement strand
GTCACAATTCCTAGCGCCCATGCAGAAAGTGGAAGGAAGCTGCACTTGAATTGAGTTCTGGGCTGTCTGTCATTGCAACCACAAATGAACTTCTCTTGAAAATGGAAAGCAAAATGCACAGTGGTTCTTCTGAAAGTCTGATAAAAGTGTTGCTGTTGACTGGCCAATGCCTCACCACCGCGGGGCTTTTGGACATATTGTATCACCCTTTCTGTGGCAAAAGAGGGTTTTCAAGTGGCACTCCACCTGGCAGCTGCGCACACAGGCTCTTGTAACACTCATAAATTACAAAGTAGCAAATTTGTTATTTTGCCCACAAAATCACTGATGCTTCAGCTGTATAAAGCAATCTGGGTTTTATTCAGTATTCTGCATTAACATTCAAACATCAAGAAAGACAGACTGGCCGCTATATTAATTACTATTATTTGAATTTAAAAACAGTGTTTTTAAAAAAGCCCTGGGGTTGAAAAGTATTTATCCCATTCATATACATAAACTATAACTTATATGACATATATAGATATATGCAAAGAAAAAAAAACATTTTGGATCAGTGGAATGACCAACAAGGGTTGGTGTAAGTTAAAAGATTTTGTCATTCAGTGACCTCACTGGGACAGAACAAAATATTACAGTTGAGCAATTAAACAGACACGGCGAAAAATCAGACACCGGCCGGGGTAAACAGTTTGTGAAATGCAGATGAAAGGTCTGCCACATGATGCTCTCTCGTGTCTCCATTCAGTTAAAACTGAACTCATCTCATAGCAGGGTGAAAAATAAAAATAAGTTAATAAAAAATTGGATAACACTTTATTTTACAGTATCATTTTTACATGCACACTGTAAACTCTAACGCTCAAAAATAATTAATTGGTTTGAGTAGGACAAACTTAAATTAGTTCAGTCAAATTAACTTTTATGAGTATTTAGCACTTTCTTTTTCTTTCAAGTTCACAGAACTGATAAAATTTAAGTAAACTGAACTTTTATTGTTTTGATTTTTATGAATTTATTTCTTTTAATTTAGATTAACTTTTTTCGATTTCGATATTGATTTCCCAGCATGCTTTGGCCATGGCACTCGAATGGGAGAGTAAAATTAAGTGTTATATAATGTTTTTTTGTGCAAGATTAACGTTAAGTGGAAGATTTAGTAGTGATTAATATTTTGTTATGCTAATTTAAAAGAGTTTCTGTTAATGTGGGTTTTTACCATCAAGTGCGGAGCAAGTATATGTTAAATGCTATACATTGCTGCATTCATTCAGCATGTGCTATACCATGCTATTGTTAACATGTTAGCAAGTTAGCATTTTCTGAATTAGCTTGTTATATAGCTAGTTAGTTTTACACTAATAAAAATATTTACACTGGGGTTACATGATCATTTTAAGTTAAATGTATAAGTGTACTCAAACATTTCAAGAACAATGAAAATGTATGAGTACAAAATAAAATCTGCCAGTTCTGCTTACTTAAACTTTGAATTTGTTAACTTAAACATTTTTTTTGAGTTTTGCTAACTTATTTGGGTTTACAGTGTAGTTAGTGTAAATTATGCATAATTATATGCAACTAACAAACCTAATCCTAACCATAACCCTAGAGTAAGTACATGTTGTTAATTAATATTACACAGTACTGTGATCTGTTTGTATGTGACACATGTGTGTAAGGCTGTGAGAGTCTCCCGTTTGTCTGTCTGTGAATATATATATATATATATATATATATATATATATATATATATACATAAACATGTATATATAAAATTATGCATCTTCTATGTACTACATGCAAATAATAAATAGAATTTATGCTATGAAATTGTCTGCTTGTGTTTATTGTTCTATTTGAATATCAATATTCATTAAATGTATAATTATATATATATATATATATATATATATTATTAATGTATAATTACACCGTAACAAGGACACCTTAAAATAAAGTGTAACCAAAAACTGTAACCCATTCTGTGTTTAAAATTGCATTATTCAGTGAGCAATAAAGGATCTGTTTACACAGAAGTTCATGCAATCAGAATTAACCCTAATGTACTTAATTTTTACTTGTATTAAAATAATATAAAGGCCTCTCTTAAAATGTTCTCCAGTATAGTAAAATTATATTTTGCATTGATCACTCAGATAATTTTGAAAACCTATGTTAAGAACATTTAACTATCAGCTCCATCAAACTCTCCTGAAAGGTCAGAGACCTCTACACACCCTTTCAAGAGAAATTACATTTTTGATGTTCTCAGCGTGGATATTCTACAATATATAAACAATATATCACGATTTATCACAGGCTAGCAATGTAACCAGGATGTATGCAAATATGTAGAGAACAGATGGTCATACAATATAGGTCAACATTTTTAGCTTTCAGTACTGACAGGTGTCAAAATCTTGTGTAAATTCTTTACATTTGACATTATAATGCTATATAGCGTACATTCGACATGTTAAATATTGATTTTAAGTTATTGATTTGATTAACTCACACAGTTCTCTCAATAAACATAAAAAGCTCGTTTTTTAAAAAAATGGTTAACCATACATGTGTGCTAAACTGACCATAAACATGCCCAAACATGTCTCGAGTTTTTGCACATTTAGACGTTATTTTATTTACCTTTTTCATCGCTGAAAGTCGATATAAACCCATGTTAGGAGCTGAATAATTGTCATAAATGTAATTCATTTGATTTGAAGGATAACGCGTTGTCAAACATCGTGCGTTTCTAGTAGATTTTACGCAGCCGAGCAACCAGGAAGAAGTTCACTGCATCGCATCTCCATAATGAAGAAAACTGCTTTTAGAAGCGCCAAACACCCAGTAAGTTTCGTCTTCTCTTGCAGAGAGCGTTTGGGGAGAATCCTGAGCGTTTTTACACCGAAAGCGCCTAAATTTGAAAATCTTGGCACTGCGCACTGGACTGTTTCCTCCCACCGATCTAACGGATTTCTGCTGCTGCACGACCATGAAAAACCTCACAGAGAGTCACCATTTTATCATTCACTGTCTATCATTTTATATTGTGCGAACGTTACAGTCCATGTATCCACGACGCACGAACCCTAAAATAAAAGCGCATTGTTTATCCTAGATAATACGGCACATTATACGAATTCGTGGTTAAAACGTGTCCTCGCTCCTGTTTGTAGTCTGGTTTTGAAATGAATGACTGCCACACACCACACGTCAAAATATTTGTTTTAGATTACTGCGAGAGAAAGCACAGAAATAATGTACCCACATATGACGCATATTTAGGTTTCACTGCATGCTTATTTGTTTCTGTTGTTTCGATATTTATGTCAATAACAGGATAAGGTTGTCCGAGATTATGCAAAGAATCTTTTAATAATCTAATTTAAAACACATGTATCAAGTTCTTAGATATATAATCTTTGTATTCATGTTGGTTTCATACCTTTTTGTATAAAAATGGATTTAATGACTCTAAAAATGTCAGCTACTAAAATACTGTCTTTGCACCTTTAATACATGTGAGTATACACAAACATATTAATCAATGTAAAACTTTTCTTTTCAAATATCATGAATTATTGAGTCAACAGGATTTAGCATTATAGGCCTACTCTGTTTGACCTGAACAAGACGCGCCTTGTCATGAAAAGGTCAAAATATCCGAAACATTTCTTCCTGTTTGTTACTAATGCCACAGAGGTTTTCAGATATTCATATTTTATCACAAAATGACTTCGTTGTTATTTTTTTAAAGAAGTAAATTTTAACAGATTATACTTACTCCAACACCCCACCGCCAAAAGCTTTTAATGGCACTTTTTTTTAACAATCTTCGGAGAGTTACACCTCCAGTTATTTATTAATTTTTAACACCTTATAAATAAACCCTATAAATACAATTATTAAAATAACTTTTATTTTTAGAAATTAAAAATTATAGCTAATCCTGACAGAAACACAATGAGCGTAACGTAGGCTATTTCACCCGATACAGTATTTGGAAAGGTGAGGGAAATGTATAGCTAATTCTCGTCAAATGAATTATGGAGCCATGAAATGGGGGTTATAATCATTTAGTTTCGCCTTTTCACTACAATGAAAGCTAAATCTGATAATTGTCAACTGTGAGGCTTTCTGTTTACAGAGGGAACGGCAGACAACTGGTGTTCTTTAACTTGCTAATAGCCTACGCTAAAAATACATAAAACTCTGCCACCGCTAACGTGTCACAGCGTTTTATTTAGCCTGCTTGAAACATTCGACAACATCAAACAACAGTTTCAAATCCATGTTTTTAATACAGTCTCATAAATGTTTTCTAGGCCTACCCGTATTTCAGTGACACGAGGCCAGAGTTAAACACCCAACGTCATGAAAACATCTATAGACTACTGAAACCGTTTAACAGGGTTCTTTGGTTATTTTGCAAGGTTTTAATATTTTCAATGCGACAAAATACATCTTTCACAGTTAAAAAGGCATTAATTACAAGCAAAAGTGCAAATTTAATGTCATAAAACTAAACACAACAAAAATCAGAGCAGTCAGGGGTTGTTAAAGTGGATTTTTACCATTATAGTGCAATTACTTCAATAAAATGAGATTGGTTTCTTTGAGCATATCACTTAATGTAGATTATATTTTTTCTTGTTATAAAACAGGACATATAGAAGGACAGGTATTTGCTTGAAAGTTAGTGAAAGAAATGATCTACAAATCTAAAATGGATGCTTTGAAAAAAAACAAAAAAACAAAACAAAAACAAAATCCATTTATCCAGTTGAAATTGGGGGCCATGTGTATTACATACAAAGTCAAATGTTAATTGTTCTTCACAAAAAGACAAGCCCCTGAGCCCAATATTTTACATTGCAATAAGAGGTAGTTGGCTGAATTTTCCGCAATGTGACAAATCGCAGCATTTGTCTGCTACCTCTGTAACACAACAAAACAAGCAGGCCCATAATCATAATCTCTAGCTGGATTGTGAAGGCGCAATGTTCTCTAACCACTCCACAGTTTTATATTTTTTGTGCAATGACGCCAAGTCAAGAGGCGTCTGGCCTATTGCATTACGCAGAAAAGGCTGCGTATTGCAGCAATTTACGAGATACTGCACGACATCCAGGCATCCTTCTTGCGCCGCCAGATGAAGAGGCAGGTTGCCCTTGTTGTCAAGAAGATTGACATCAGCACCATTCTGCGCGAGCACCTGTAGAGTGTCCAGATATCCGTCACGCGCGGCGTCATGACTGATGGTCAGTCCTAGGATGGGGTCGCGCACGTTTGGGTCTGCGCCTGCTCGAAGTAGCGTCTCTGCAATGCGCGGGCAGCCAAGTTTCATCACCTGAAATGCAACCCAAAGAGAACACGTGTTAATGTGCTAAGAAATAATTAATTACAAAAATAACATTTTTTAGCGAAAGTGTGCATTTTTAATTAAGCATTATGAGTGGATTATTTAAACTTTTATCAAGATTATAAGGTAAAAATGTAGGCTATATAAATGCATAAGGCAATAGTGTATTTTAGGTCAAATTTTCAACCTTTTAAATATTGACATGCCTATACATATATATGATAGTTCTGAGAACCTATTATTTCTCAGAAGAGGCTTCATTATTGCTATCATGCAAATAAAAAAATCGAAGAGAGGATTTGCTATAGTTTACAAGAAAAACCACGACTTCAAAACCTACGATATAAAAAATAGGTAATACTTTATTTTACAGTGTCCTTCTTACACGTTCCATGTAGTTGCTATAGTAATTACTATAAATTGTATATAATTACATGAAACTAACCCTAAACCACACCCTAATCCTAACCCTACAGTAAGTACATGTAGTTAAATTCTTATTACTCAGTAATAAATGTATAATTACACTGTAACAAACACCTTAAAGTATAACCAAAAAATGTTTAAAAGCGAACAGAATTTTTAAGCACAAAAATTGTGACTCTCTGACCTCTGATGATAACATATATGAAGTTATGAAATCATGTCATGGACCTAATCGACAAAAAGACAGAGAAAAAAAAATCTACATACTATGAATTATGTTTATGGAAATTTCACGAGGAAGTTCACCAGTATTTTAATATAGGTAATGCTATTTCAAACGATTTTTAAAACGCTCATTCCTGGATAATTATTACGCATGCATATTTTTTTTCACCTCATATTAATTAAGAGACCACATGTAATGTTTAGTATTTTATAAATTCATTTGTCACATCACAGAACCATTTGAAATGACCTAGTAGAGGTAAAAGTTGATAATACGATAAAAAAAATAAAAGTAGTGACCAGTCACATCACTTAAAATGTACACTTTTCCTTATTCATTCATATAATTTTTTTTTTAACATAAAATCGTTCACGAATATTTTATGTACCATATACCTATGAATTTATGCCACATATGCATGAAGAAATTGGCATATGCTACTTCTACCAACATCGAGGATGGGGATTACCCTCCAGAATATCACTCATTCTGAAGCTAAGAGAATATATTATGTGAATATGACACTAGCACATGAGTAATATCAAACTATTTCATGCTGACCGAAATTAAATAGCTATATTGTGTTTGGTGTAAGTCCAGACGGCCTTCTCATTAGCAGAACATTTGATTTATAACTGTATATATATGTACAAACAGCCTCTCGAGGCTTATATGATTTTAATATATAATATATGATTTTAATTTACTTAATTGTAGAGTTTTATCTTACCCCATTAAAGTAAATAATAAACATAAGCATCTACAATCGCTTCCGGCCTTAACACTGAAACTCCATTATCATTTAAATTTGTTGTTACACTTACATTGTATAAAAACGGAAACAATTAGCCTACAATAATATCTAAATCTGTAAAAGGCTGCCAAAAAGTATAATGCTATATTTTCTTTAGCTCGTTATCTGACTGGTGTAATGAGACAGTTTTCAGTACACACAATAAATGCTTTATGTAAAAGATAACGAGGGCCACTAATCTGTTGGCATAATAAAAATATAGATCATTTTCAACAGGTGCGTAGGGCTACTTGTTTGTTTGCAGGTAAAAAAAAACACACAGGTTTATTTAGAAATAAGTTAACCAGGCCACTGCTCATGGTGACTGCAAGAAGGAAAAGGACATATTGTTTTCGTGAGGCTGATGTAATATGCTTTATAAACACCGTGTTTAGATATGTAAGTTGTTCATGGAGATGAGAGTCTAACCTGCAATGGTGTCCGGCCGAACTTGTTCTTCTCATTAACGTTCACGTTGCTTTGCAGTATCTGCTCAATTTCCATCAGGTTTCCCTGCGCAGCTGCAGTGCTCAGTCCATCTATAACTGTGTCCTCGGCCATTATTTACTGACAAAGGAGGTAGAATATCTCTGATGCTTGCTTTTTAAAAAACGTACGCTGGTTTATATGGAAAAAGTACTACAAAGCTGTAGTAAATAGTCCGATCCTCCAGCCCCCCTAAAAAAATATCCGTTGGAGATGCGCCAAGGTCCACCCACATTAATATCGTCCTACCGAAGCCATCGGAACCAGCGGAGAGAACAGGGATGCCATGCCATCTCTTATCAAATCTATGGGCATTCAAGAAACATATAAAAAAAACGAAAACAAAGCAAACATCCTCTTTTATATGATCAACGCGAGAGGCTCTCTCCGTGTCCATGAATGACATGAAGCTCTGTCGTGGTGTCGGTCCAGATATGATCTCACATTCAAACAGATCTGTAGTAGCAAGTCACATGAAAAATGCTCGCATCTGAGAGCCAAACTTCCCTTTCATGAGTCCTCTGATATGAACTATTTGCAGGTGCATTGGGCTGGAGAAGTGCGATGCGTTCATGGCATTCGCAGATGTTGTCATTTCAAGCCTCCGAAAGAGCTCTGAAAACAGATAAATAGAGAGAGAAGACTGTTATTCCGCGAGGAAATTTTTATTAGCATCCAGTGAGTTCGCAAGGATGTGTTGTAAGTTTAATGAAAGCTTCCCGCCCATTTTGAATATGAAACGTCAAAAGCAAATCTTCTTTGATGCGTGCACATCAAAGAACGCTGGCATGAGGGTTATCAAAACTGCTTAACTGACACTAGTCGCCTATATCGAGCTGACACGCGTAAAAAATAATCTTTAATAGGTTTTCAGCCTGCGGTGAAGCGTTTCAAACTGCTGGCGTGAATATCTACAAATGTTCTGTCGTAGTGATTCCTCGCGGACTGAGGTGCAGTTACACTGTGACGATTCAGCCGATGATGGACGACGTCATAATAATGGATCATTTAAATGAAACATTGTATCCACTACCTGCAGAATGGTTACGTCGCGGGCATCGAGTTATCCTCTCCGAATGGTTTATGGCCGTTGAATAAGCTGGTTGCAAGACAGCTGACTTTGTCAGAGAGTCTGCCGCTGTTGTTTGACATCACTCCGTTTTTGAAATAAAGGGCAGACACTTCCGCCCACTTTTACTAACAGACGCGGAGCGAGGCGGGATCAACGGTAATGCTGCTGGGGATAGGCTGAGAGATGCACTTTCTGCTAAATTCTCACAGTTTTTGCCGTGTTAAGCACTCATCCTTGAGATGTAGTGTTGGTGTTCCCAGTGTAAGATTTCCCTCTTCATAAATGTATGTTTGAAGTGAAATTCATTCAAGCTATTTATAGGAGGAAAGCCTAAAACAGTGCAAAGTTTATATTCAGTCATGTGAACTGCCGAGATGCTACCCTCCAGCACACCATAAGTGATTTTTTTTTCTGAAAATGGCCAGTTTGTCAATATTTGACCATCCTATCATTTTGTTTATTCATTGGAATGAATGCATCTACAGCACAGCAATAGCTAATGTTTACATTGACACTACTACACAGTAATAGTATTATACTAACACATATTGCTACATCCCTGCTTAAAAAAATAAGACTATTAAACTAGGCTATGATGTTTTCTGGTGTTATAGAGGGGTTCTTGGCACTTTTTTGTGGGCTTGGCTGTGAGACTAGCTGAGACCAGCAAACCAACTTTAGCTGGTTTATTTATTTAGGCTATTTACCCTCGGTTTCACAGACAAGGATTAAGCTAGTTCCAGACTAAACTGCATGTTTGAGCTGTTTTAACTGAAAGCAACTTGTACTGACATAGGCTATCTTAAAAAATGTCAGTGCCATTGTTTTTGTCTCAAGATTCACACCAGTAATGTTTTTTTTTTCTTTTTTTTTTTTTCTAGTGTACATTTATAAAAGCTACTGAAATATCCTAATTGAACTAAGGTGTAATCCTGGTTTAGGCTAAGCCCTGTCTGTGAAACCAGGCCTTATTAGTGTTTGTATGGTGTTACCTGATTTAAGATGGTCTAGCTGTTTTTCTAGTTTGGCTAAGATGGTGCTCAGCTGGTTGACAAGCTTATCTTTTTAGCCTGACCCACTGAAAATCGTTCTTTCCCCCGGTTTCACAGACAAGACTTAAGCTAGTCCTAGACTAAAATGCATATTTGAGCTGTTTTAACTGAAAGCAACTTGTACTGACAACTTTTCTAGTGTACGTTTATAAAAGATACATAAATATCTTAATTGAACTAAGATCTAATCCTGGCTTAGGCTAAGCCCTGTCTGTGAAACCAGCCTGGTAGGGCTGGCATAGCTGGTAAGACCAGCAAACCAAGTTAGACTGATTTAAGGATTTTTTTTTCCAGCATAAATGACACCAAGCAAACCTGTGTGTTTACCCAGAATACCTGTAAAATTAAATCAGCCCTTTTAAACCATCATGAGTTAGTAACGTTTGATTAATCATCACGGTTGGCATTGTTATATCTTCATGTTTACAAAATAAAAACCTCGTTTTGGGGGGTTACACTGAGGTAGAACACTGAAAAATTGCTGCAGAGAAAAGAGAACTTTCTCCAGAGCCCATAAACATGTTTGATAAACATTTTTAATGCTTTTTATTGTTGTAAAATGTCACAAGGTAGGCAAACATGTCACTTGTAAGAAAGTCCATTCAAATTTAGCCGCGGCCCTGCTGCTTCTTTAAACATACGCAGCCCTTCAAGCTCGACAGTTCACAGCACTTCTTTACGGCAGCCGCTTCTTTACGGCAGTTGCTTTGAACGCCGATCCAGAAAAGCAAAGTGACGATAACAGAAAAATAGAAAGCCACCAAACACTGACAACACGGCCCCGAAGAGCAGCATTATACACAGTTACCTGCCGTATACTGATAAGCCGTGTCCTGAGCTGCTCTTTTGAAATCGGAGGTTGATATTTTTGAGGTTTTTACATGAGTCGTTAGCCTCTCACTGCAATGGCCTCCGACAGTAACATGGACAGAGAAATGATCCTGGCCGACTTTCAGGTGGGTTTCCTCGCATATATACTTATAATATGTAATTCTGTAAGGTCTGAATGCGTGGATCAGATCCGTTCTTTTGCCTGCTGATTGCTAGACGGGTAACGGCTATTGAAGTCACTTCATTTTTGTTGACATGTCTAGAGATGATCAGCTGTCAGTGGCTTTGTTTGAATTATTCAGCAAAAACGAAGTTTGGCAAGCACATGACCGGGCAAAGTAGAATAAACAGCTGAAAATACGCAATTTTAATATAATCTGCTTATCTGGGACTAGGAAACATTACAGGGCTGTCCATCTGAATCCTGATCTGTATTTTCATGACCCTGTAATGGCCAGAAGCTGTCAGATGACTCTGCACGGTTTTCTCTGTTTGTACACTGCCATCAGCTGTCACATTCCTGTTTTTCAGTTTGTTGTTTTGAGATTTTAAATATGAGTCAGGTTACAAGTATTGACAATATGGGTTTTGATTTGCAAAATGTTTGTTTCATTGAAACAGAAAGAGATCTGAAAAACAAATATCTTGACGTGGCATTCACTAAAATTGAAGGTTGCTTATACATACTGATAAACATCTCATATAATTTAAAAGCTTTTCCTATCTGCTATATTGAAGAAAGCTTTGGAAAACCTTATATGTGAAGTTAAATATCGCATATCAATAATGTCTACACTACCGTTCAAAAGTTTGGGGTCAGGAGTTTATTTATTTTTTTAATGAAATTGTTTCTTTTATTCAGCAAAGATCCATTAAATTGATCAAAAGTGACAGTAAAGACCTTCATAATGTTTCAAAAGATTTCTATTTAAAATAAATTCTATTCTTGTGAACTTTCTATTCATCAAAGAATCATAAAAAAATTGTCATGGTGTCCACAAAATATTAAGCAACATTGATAATAATAATAATAAATGTTTCTTGAGCACCAAATCAGCATATTAGAATGATTTCTGAAGGATCATGTGACACTGACAACTAGTCTGATGCTGAATGATGCTGAAAATTCAGCTTTGCATCTTAGGAATAAATTACATTTTAAAATATAATAGAAAAGTTTAAATATTAAATTGTAATAATATTTCACAATATTACAAATTTTCCCTGTATTTTAGATCACATAAATACAGTCTTGGTGGTGATCACCACCCCAAACCTTTGAACAATAGTTTGTGTGTGTGTGTGTGTATATAAACACACACACACACACACACATATATATATATATATATATAAATGGCCTGCAGGCTTCAACAAAATATGCTACTCTTAAAAAAAAAAAAAAAAAAAAAAAAAAAAGTAAGTATGTAAAAGAGTAATATGTAATTCTTTTAAAATTAAAAAGACATTTTGGTTTCTGGTATTTTTAATAAGGAAGTTCTATTTGTTTCAGGCATGTACAGGAATCGACAACATTGCTGAGGCGATCACACTTCTAGAACTTAACAACTGGGACTTGGTGGTAAGATGCCTTTTGTTTGTTAAATCTGTAAGACTAACACACAACTAGATTTCTTTCAAATCACAAATCATTTTAGCAAGTGTGTGTGTGTGTTATGTCTCCTGCTTAATGTTTGTATGTGGATTGTGGTGATGCAACAGAGACAAAGCCACTGTGTTCAGTGCAATTGCTATTTAATGGTACCATTGTTCATAGAACACTCTGGCACAGTTCTGTAGATATAGTAGCTGCATTCCCATATATCAGTACATTTACTTTAGGAGGAAAATTTAGTCATCAATGAAACTAGTGTCATTTGTAATTCAAGGCCTTATTTTTATTTTTGCATGTGTACTGAGTAGTAATGAAACACAGTGAACAATAGGGCTATAATCAGGGGTGTCATGCATTTTGAGGGGCACCAGTGACAGTTCTGGCATTTCTTCTAAACACCGTGAGTTATGATAGCCTAGTGCTGTAATTTTATAGTATGCATGAGGGCCGAGTTCAAATCATGATATAATATAATTTTTATAATGAACCACACAAAATTGCAACTGAACTGCCAGTGATTGTGCTGCATTCATGTATGAAAAACAGCAGATTTGACATTTTTGGATAACACTGTTTGTGTTTAAAAAAACAAACAAAACAAACAAACAAAAAAAACTATTGTTGTTTTTAATAAAATGTTACTTAAATTTTCAATATACTGATGAACCAAGGTGAGGAAATAGATTACTAAAATCTTTCCTGTCAACATTCTGTAATATTAAGATTATTATAAGACCTGTCTTGTAGTGTGACATGCTATATACTATGTTATATCTTAAATTAATTGGAAACATTGTTTTATTAATTCTTGCCTAATTATTATACACTACCATTCAAAAATATGGTATCGGGACTTTAAAAAAAAAAATGTTTTTGAAAGAAGTCTCTAATGCTCACAAAGGCTGCATTTATTTCAAAAACACAGTAAAAACAACAGTAATATTGTGAAATATTACAATTAATGGTGTAGTTTGTAACAACAGCTTGGCTCATGTTTCTGTGGTCACAGGTTTGGATTGGTAAATACTTGGTACGGCACTGTTAGGAGTGCACAAATAGGACATTTTAAGTCTGTACTAATACTTTAATAGTGCCTGCACCTTTAAAAGCTTTTAAGAGCTTAAAGCCATATGCTGCAGCAAAATGCACCACACTGTAAAATTATATGAAAGATTATGAAATATTATTACATTCAGACAGTCTATTATACAAGGTAGTTCCTCAACCAATCCACTGAGAAATCTTTACTATCTTAGGTCCTGTTTACACCTTATATTAAGATGCATTTTGGTTGATCGGATCACAAGTAGACGAGGGAGACACATTCCTGTTTACAACTAGTGTTTTAATCCGTCTTTTTTCCACTTTCAACCACTTCTGTCCTGATTTCTTCAAAGGGAGGGGTCTATGGGTGGATAAATGTATGGGCTTTTTTAGCTCTTTCAACCTTATGGACGAAAAAAAGCTTGCACAATTTACATATAAACGTACAAGGAGACGATGGAAAAACATACGGAGAGCAGCAGTTTCGTTTCTGCTCTCATAGCCACAAGACTACGGCCAACACTATGGGTGTGTGTTAGAAATAAGGAATGGTGAGAGAAAATTGTGCTTGTTACGTTTTTTCGTTTTCAAACCAAACGTAGGTCTTCTGCCGACAAAGTTTAAATCCCGCCTGGCTAGCGCGCTTCCCTTAATGCTTACACGTAAGGTCAGTAGGCGGTCTTTTGTGACTGTTCGAACACATGAGTGTCTACACTACAAAAGCCAGCCGGTCAAATGCGTTTCGACTACCTCTGGAAGTGGTCAAAAGTGGACAAGCTCAAAACGTCGTAGACCCCATTTACACCTGTATTTAGCATCATCCACTTGTGACTGGATTGTCGAAAATGCATTTTAATACCAGGTGTGAACAGGGCCTTAGAATTATTCAGTCTCTTTTAGGGTTTTGTTTAGATGAAGTGATGTAAATCACTTATAATTAAAGATATGAAAACATGAGTCTGCATTTACATTACAAGTTACCCAATTTCCGATTTTTTTTTTTTTTTTTTTTTGTGGCACAGTTTGGATATGACCCACGAACATGTAAGCAGGAAAAAAGCACATGGATTCTGATATTCACAGATCAGTTTCAGGCCTCATTCATATGTGGAAATAAATCTGATATGAATCAGATTTGTGCATTTGCATCTGCCAAGAAGTGGACAGATCAGATATTCCCATCAATGCGATGGTGGCGAATGACGTCGTCAACCCAATGTTTTACTGACCTTTAAAGATGGTATGGAAAGCGAAAGCTTGTATTATCACTTTGTCTGCATCCATTGTAAATTGCACCGTTTTTACTTCCTTTTCCGGGTCAGTACGTCTACTTTGGGTTGTTTCGCCAAGTGTATAAAGTAAATGCAGATATCAGATATGGGTCACTTTGAAAAGATGTAAGCTGGTCATCAAAAACATTGGATATAGTCAACAAAATGGAACTTACTGGGCATCAAGACCTGCAGTGTAAATGTGACCTTAGTTTCACTATTGCAGGATAAACTGTTATCACATGATCTTGAACTGTTTCTATCAATTTGCATCTTTAATTCAGTCTGATTCATTCTGACTGCATTCACTCACGTTACATGTTCACAAAGTGTACTCAGATTTGCTTCTTTATTTTATCTCTTACATCGATTTGCATTTGTTTTTCCTCTCACACTCTAACTGTATGACGGTTCAATGATACAATTACTTTACAATTCATACACCTTTAATATTTATAATTTCAGCGGCATCACTAGAGGAACTAAACTGCAGTACCAAAATGAAGTGCCGAATCATGAGTCAAGATCCGTACATGTGTTTTTGTTCAAGCAGGAACTGTTTCACCCCTAATGAACAAATAGTAGTTCCTTTGTTGCTCCTTCCATGCAGAGCTTATGTGTCTAGGTGTCCGTTTCAATCGATAGTGTTATTTGAACAGACAGTAATGTCTGCTGCCGTCTGCAAATACCCACACCTTTTTATGGCTTTTCATCTTATCTATTGCAAACAGGTCATTTAGACAGATCAAAACGGTCCTAAAAATTCCTAGTTGCAGGTGCCCATCCTTCCCTTTGAAAAGATGATGTGGAAATTGTCATTGAAGTCCTCTATAGTCTTATTTAAGCATCTTAGTGATTTATAGTCTGCTATATCACCTTTCAATTGCCGCCGCACAAATGTTTCACCTCTTAAGCCTAAAACATATGCAGCTGTGACAGGTGTCACACCACAGACAAAGGCAGACAGGCAGAGCTATATTTTGGTTTGGTAAATGTAACAGGAGGCACGTACTCTGGCAGTTTTCGTATTGCTAATTTGCATAAAAGACTCATGTGACCTACACTCGCCCTAAAAGAACAGGGTCTTTCCATCTTGCATTTACAGTTGTTAAAAGCAGTATAAAGAATGCAGTGTCAGGACAGATCAAAAGCAACATTTTATCAAATAAAAATCAAGAAATTGTGGTTTTAGAGACAGATTTCTCTCTACAAAGTCGCCCTTTATCTTAAAAGCAGACTGTTTTACTATATTTAGCAGGAAGCTGGTTGTATGCTGGCAGCCGTTCAAAGAAAGCAGGCCCTAGCACACGGTGTGGTTAAGTGCACCTGTAAATGTAATGACTTGCTGTTCCAGCTCAGGGTTGCGAGGTGGATGGAGTCTAAAAAAGTGTCGAGACGGGACAGCCAGTGTGTGTTTGAACATCCCACGCTGAAGCCAGGATGTGTGCTGCACACTTGATCACACAAACATCGCCCTGCACCTGAGCAAATCTTTCATGAGAAGTCAAATGGCCTTAAGTGTGTAGAGCACTTCTTTTACGTTTTTGCGGAATTCTGATGTTCTGTCTCTACGGCAGACAAAATATCATTTCTGTGGCCTCTACAGGCATGGAAAAATTTTTGGAGCATAGCAAGCATTGCGATGTACGTCTCTGTATACACTTTGTTATTTGGCTCAATCAGAAGCCATTCCATTCAGATCTGTATCCACTGAGCAAGTCTCCTTATCACAGTCTGGCTCCAGAACCCACTTGCTCACACACGCTCAGACACAAACACATCAGGCCCATCTCTGTGCATTCCACTTCAGTCTGATGAGAGAAAGAGAGGGGGAAATATGTGGCCCACATTGCTGGATACTGTTTGTATGTTTTATGTTTGGGTTTTATAAAAGAATATCTGATTTCTGTCGTTCAGTCTTGATGTGTACCTCTGTTATTGTCTTTATCATTGTAAAAAAGATCAGTAAATATAGACAATTATTTATTTGGGCAGTTGATGTGAGATTTCAAGTAATGACAGCAGTTATGTCCTGCAGTGTGACATGCTAATGTACACTGTAAACCTTAAAGTACCTGTAAAGTCATTTTAAAGTATGTGTTCTGAGTTTGTCACACCGCAGAAAAATGTGTTATTAACCACCCAGCCAAATTTGAATGATTAAAAAAATCGGCAAGTAAATGAAATAAGTTTTCAAAACTTGAAAAAAATGAGCAGTATAGAGTACCTCAGGGATGACGTGTTTTTGTAGGCCAACCCGGCGCACGGGTTCCCTCGATCAAAAGCCTATGCATTTTTCCCATAGACTTTTGGAAAATCGCAAAAAATAAGCTCTGTGTTTAACAAAGGGTTATGACACTTACACAGTAAAACCTCCAGTGTTAAATTAACATTGCCAGTGTTTATATAATCCACACCGGATTATATAAACACCGGGTGACACTGGAAGTGTTAATTTAACACTGGATGTTTTGCTGTGTACACATTTTGTCTATCAAGATAATCTTTACAAGTTAACACAACATTTATACCTTTTGAAGCCTAAATAAAGTCGTCAGATATAAAAAGCTAACAGTAGGCTATAAACGGACCACAGCACACCATGGTCGCGGATCAATGTCACCAACACCTAGCTTCCTCAATCTTTATTTAGAAAACAACTTTATTTAACAACATGCTCGCTGATTATGTTCTGCACTGTGTATGAATACTTATCCACTTTTTCATGAGAAATGCTGTCCAAATGTCCTGTTTGTCATGATGACGTCTAAAGTCCCCGCCAAAGGAAGTGGTCCCTTTTAGCAATTTGCTAGCAACCGCCGTTTTTAAGACACAATAAAGGTTTAAAAAAATCACAAGTGGGTTATAACTGGTGTGTTTTATGTCATAGATCAAAACGTGAAAATATTTAGAGGCTCTGTTAACCACAGACCTTATTTCAGCCGATTTAGCAAAAACCCATTCAAAAAACCCACTGACTTTGGGGTGATGGAACCGGAAGTTTTTTTTTATTTTTTTTTTTTTTTTTTTTTTTATTATTAAACAACATACAGGGGATACATGAAATAGATTTTGAAACAAAAATATACACATACACACACACACACACAAAAAAAACCCTTTCACTTTCAGGAAATACACAGGAGGTATTGTTATAATGAAGTCATAATTTTTTTTAAGCAGTAGTGCAGTTTTAGCAGCTTTCTTGTTGAGCGATGAACATAAAATAGTTGAACATAAATGAGTCATAAAATAGTTTTAGATCAATACAGAAATGCGTAATGTTGGGTTTACAGTCAGTAACTTTACATTTATGAATATGAAATAGGCCACAAATAGTTAGCAATTTTAACACATTGTCCATCTCCTTTGACCCCGTTTCCCACATCAAAAACAGAACATTAATTATTTCAAAAATAAAAAGTTTGCTATAAGCAGAAAACATAAGCCAGGATATAGCTTTCCAAAAATCATTTGCATAATCACATTCAGAAAATAAATGTGGTATTGTTTCAAGATGAGAATTACAGAATGAGCATTGTGAAGAAATGTTCAACTTAAATTTAGAAAGAAAAGAGTTGCATAGATAGTAATTATGAAGAATTTTATAGTAAAGTTCTTTCATCTTGTTAGGAAACAAAAACGTATTAATATCAGACCATACTTTAATGGAACCGGAAGTCCTAAAATGCTAACTCGCTTCCGGGTTTTGCCGGATGTTGGGGCTAAAACCACACCCACTCGCGAGAGCTGCAGTCTCAACTGACTTGTGTAATGAATCAAACATAATGATGCATATAAAAAGAATGATGTTAGAGGGTTGCAAATTTTAGTAGAGTTACTGTGGACTACCTACTAATTATAACATAAGCATACACGGCAACTTACACACATTGGTGGGCACTTACTGCCGACTGTTGTCGAGTCGACAAATGACGGCGCCCCGAGATGGGAGGATGAAGGCCGGGACGGGAGATACTCTGTCCGGCCCCATATCATCAGTTTTCGGTGGGATGGGAGGATAAAGGACGAGGCGGAAGATGGACTGTTCAGCCCCATTCACCAATATACATTTGCGTGATGAAGGCATTACTAGCTAAATGTGCAAAGGGCTGTATAACTAACGGTAAAGACACTCGAGATTGAGTGAGTGAGCCGTTGTAGCGTTAGGGGTAGCGCCATGCTCGGGGGCTCCAGTGCGCCATCGAACCCCCGTTTTAGCTCCGCTCTGACTTTATAGGGACTTTAACGCTCAAAATAATTAATTGTTTTGAATAGGGCAAACTCAAATTAAACAAATTTGTTCAGTCTAATTAACTTTTATGAGTAGTTCGAACTTTCTTTTTCTTTTGAGTTCACGAAACTGACACATTTGAAGTAATCTGAATTTTTTTCATTGTTTTGAGTTTTATGAACTTGTTTCTTTTAATTTAGACAAACTTAAATTTACCTGAAACTGAGCTAGGATTTCTGTTTCCTTGCTTGCTTTGCCATGACACTTGAAAGGAAGAATAAATGCTAAAATTAAGTGTTATGTTTTGTGTGCAAGATTAATGGTAAGTGGGTGGATTTAGTAGTGTTTAATGCTTTGCTATCCCAATTTAGAAGAGTTTCTGTTATGTTGGTTTTTTGGGGGGTTACCATCATGGTAAATGGAGTAGAGCATGAGCTTAGTTTGAGAACAGGTATTTCATAAATGTTCTATATTGCCGTACTCTTTCAGCAATTGCTATGCTATGCTAATGTTATCAAAGCATTGTGTTACCAAGTAGCATTTGCTGAGTTAGCTAGTTCAAAATTTGGGGCTGGAAATTTTTTTGTTTTTTTAATGTAAAAGAAGTCTCTAATGCACAACAAGGCTAATTTCATTTGATAAGAAATGTAGTAAAAGTAATATTGTGTTATCTGTTTTCTATTTTAATATATTTTGAAATGTAATTTATTACTGTGATGGCAAAGCTGAATAGAACAATCTTTTGAACGGTAGTGTATACTGTATGCATTTTTATGACCTCATTAATTGAAAGACTACATTTGTTCTTTAATTTTTTTTTTTTGGTCACATATTTACGTGAACTGGTGATTAAAAATGCTCCTGATTAAAAATGATTAAAATGATTAAAAATGAATGTACTGTATTACATTACTTGAACTGCAGTCTTTTGTATACTATAAAGTAGGGAAGTACACATATTCAGACATGTGTGTCAAAAACGTCAAGGAAATGGTGACTAGTTACATTTCAAACTAAAATCTTAATGCTGACTAAAAAGGTTTCATGTTATGTCACTTTTGAATTTAACTGAACCTAACAGTTCAATGCTGTGAGCTCTCATTAAAAATATATTTGTGTTTTCTCTCTAGGCAGCCATCAATGGAGTGATACCACAAGAAAATGGGATCTTGCAAAGGTATGACTTTCATTTGTTGATTCTTATGAATCCAAAATAATCAACTCAGGCTTTCCCTTACAAGATTATGGCAGAGATTCCACTCTACTGAACTGCATGTGCTTTTAAAGGTAGTCTTTAGAGTAGAGATTAATGCTGGTAAACTCCAAAGTCGGCACATTACCTGAATCAAGTCCCAGCTGAGCTTGATGGCTCGAACGAGGTGGTTACTGTTTTCATGCCCCTGTAAAATGAAACTGGCCTCCTCTCAAAAGGGCATTCGTCTCTGAGCTATAATGAGACCCAGCTGTGGCTGCTGCTGGTTCCCTGGATGTTAAGGAATCGAGGGGGAAATGTCAGAGCAGCTTGTGTCTCGGCTTGTAGAGCCTTTGGTAGAGCTCTTATCTTGTCTGCTCATCTGATTAGTCAAATCAGAAGTCTGCTCTACCATTTCTGGCTACTCAGCAAACTAACTACTGAACACAAAATCCTGCACTTTAATATTGCACTTCATTTTATAATTCACAATTTTTTTGTAATAGACTTCTGGGAGCTTTACTTCCGCATTTAGCCACAGCAGTCACTGACACTTCCGGTGCAGCACAGAATATGGAAATTGTGAGAAGATTAAGCACAAAATTAAATCCTGAAGTATTACATGGCAGGACAAAGTATTATTGATATGATCCACCTAAAGCTTCTGGAATGTTATAGTTTAATATAATTACTAAAATGTTATGTTCACTATAATTAATAATATAAACAATATATACTATATTATAATAAAATGTCATTATTTGTGATTGACAGATTAGACAGATTAGAAATATGGCAGAAATAGTTTGCTACTTTCACATTTTGCTATGGGCGCATATTATACCAGAAACTTGTGTAGCAGAAATATGTAATCAGTTGGCATGCATGGTCAATTGGGCCAGTAAGACATTACTTATGTTTTTTTTACATACAACTTTTTCCTTTATTATTATTATTATTATTATTATTTTATTTCACTTTTAATATAGTTATACTACACTACTGTTCAAAAGTTTGGTACAAAAATACAGTAAAAACAGTAATGTTGTGAAATATTATTACAATTAAAAATAACTGTTCTCTATTTTAGTATATTTTAAAATGTAATTTATTCCTGTGATTACAAAGCTGAATTTTCAGCATCATCACTCATCACAGTCTTCAGTGTCACATGTCCTTCAGAAATCATTATAATATGCTGATTTGGTGCTCATGAAGCATTTCTTCTTATTATTAATATTGAAAACTGTTTTGCTGCTTAATATTTTTGTAGAAACTGGTACTTTTTTTTTCATGATTCTTGGTGATAAGTTCAGAAGAACAGCATTTATTTTTTAATAGAATTTTTTGTAACAATGTAAAAGGTTTTACTGTCACTTTTGAACAATTTAATAATGCATCCTTGCTAAATAAAATTTAAATATTAATTTCTTTATTTCAGAAAAAAAAAAAGAAGAAATCTTACTGAACCCCAAGCTAATTATGGTCTACTTTATTTAGTTTGTGTGGACTGCTTACAACCTAGAAAAAACACACACGAGAGGCAGGAAAAAGAAAGTGAGAATTAAAGTTGTTGCGGAAATAATTGCGGTGAAATAGCAGTGCAGAGAAGGCTGTCATCTCATTTCCCTCTGGAAGTCTGTTCCCCAGCAATTACCCCCTTCGTGCCATTTCAACACCAGAGTCACAGGAAATCAAACAATCAAGTTTACTGCAGGGGTTTTCATAGCGGTTGGTTGATGACCTTGTTAATGGAGGAGAACAACCAACAAAGTTGGGAGCTTTTTATAGGACACAGCACAAATGTAGCCAAACTGTGAGTTCTGCACTGCTGGCCATTTCAGTACATTAAAGGGTTAGTTCACCCCAAAATGAAAATTATCCCATAATTTACTCACCCTCAAGCCATCCTAGGTGAATATGACTTTCTTCTTTCAGTCAAACACAATCAGAGTTATATTAAAAAATATTCTGGCTCTTCCAAGCTTTGGTAGTGAATAGATTTTGAAGCCCAAAAAAGTACATCCATCCATCATAAAAGTAATCCGTACGGCTCCAGGGGGTTAATAAAGGCCTTCTGAAGCAAAGCGATGTGTTTTTGTAAGAAAAATCCATATTCATAAATTTAGAAACTAAAATCGCTGGCTTCCGTATGAGTCGAGTTACGGCAGAAGAGTGAACTTTGACCCAACGCATGATGTATTGGCGAACGTGGAAGCACAGAAGAAACAAAACAAAACATTGTTCACAAATTAGAAGATTAAAATGAGAATTTTTAAAGATAAATGTCGTCGGAGAAAAAATATCGCAATGTCAGTTTTTTCCAATATCGTGCAGCCCTATACGCTACTCCTACATCCTATGTCAGAACTCGACTTTCTCACAAACGGACAATACCAGAAGCTAGTGATTATAGTCTATAAAGCTTTTATGATGGATGGATGTGCCTTTTTGGGCTTTAAAATCACTCCCTATTATAAAGCTTGGAAGAGCCAGAATATTCTTTAATATAACTCAGATTGTGTTTGACTGAAAGAAGATAGTCATATACACCTATGATGGCTTGAGGATGAGTAAATTATGGGATAATTTTCATTTTTGGATGAACTAACCCTTTAACCTAAAAATAACCTAACCTAAAAATACTGGTTAATGTTGTGTCTGTGACCAGTGATAGGATTGTTTAGAAGCACACCACTATTTCATACAATCAAGCCCCCCCCCCAAACCCCCCTCCTTTTTTCATCTTCTTTAGTTTGGTCTGCTTTGGATCGCAGTGAACTCATTCATGGTGTGTTTAGGCTGAATGTAAAGCTTTTCAGCATTCCATCGACCAATTAAATTCTGCCAGTTGCATTGTGGGTAAGAAAAGTAGTTGACAGCTTTCATTGTTGTGCACTCTTCACTGGGTTTTGAAGGTATATAGAGGGGCCAACCACCTTGGCACGGCATTGGGCACTAAACCGTTGACACCCACAATTGAAAACGCAACAAACAGTTCTTGTTGTTTGTCTGTCTCGCTTGAAGAGTTTGTAAAGTGTTACACTACGCATTTAGCCGTATTGAGATTTCCTTCAGTCGCCTTGGCCTGAAAGAGAGAGAAATTGAACAGAAACGCACACAAACACAACAGCAAAAAAATCTGACCCAATAACAGGAATTGAAACTTTGGACAACAAAAGGCATTTGTGAACACTCATTGTGTCCGCCGTCCATTTCTTCTTCCTCAACGGTCAGTGCTCATGAATGCCCCAGAGTCTTAAGAACAAATATATTCAGACGGAGCGCGCTCTGTGACGGTTTATTTAGAGGGTGTGTGAATGTAAGAGCTTGGACACGAGGACATGTTTTTCTCAAAGGCACGTAATTATGAATGGAGCCTGGCATGGTGACTTCCAGCCTGTGCGTTCAGTGGGTGGCTGGCACCATACTGCAATCTGTAGGATGGCACGGTTCACTCAAGTGCCCCCATTGAGTCGCCCGCTGCCAGCTGGATTTCTGCTCGGTGGGACCCGGAGACCTACGTGCTGCTGCCAAGCCAAGCGTGTGCGTAGACTGCCATCTAGACGCTCACAGTGGAATAACCGTTGACTGAATTCCAGTGTCTGAGAGAGAGGGGAGAAAAAAAGAGACTTTAGCGGTTGAAGATTATATACAGATCACAAGATTGTTTAAAAATGGGTTGAAGATGCCGCAGGCTATGGGACACTACTGTTCCAGCTCTGCTCTAGAAAAATGTGCATTAACCGCAGTCCCATATTATCACAGAAGAACGAACAACTAGATCTGTTCATAATCTTGAGGTAGTCTCTTTTGTGAATTCCTTTTCTAACCAGGCGAACATCACAAATGACATCTTGTGAAGGCTGAACTCTTGAAATCAGTGCAATGGAAGCCTCATGCTTAATATCTGAGGTTCACCAGATTTGTATTTTGTCATCATCTTGGCCTTGTCACATGCTGTTTTTGAAACGTTCAAAGAGCTCATTGATTGATTGATTGATTGATTGATTGTTTCATTTGATTGATTGATTCATTGATTGTTTCATTTGATTGATTCATTGATTCATTCATTCATACTAGTTTTGTTTACTGAACATTAGAAAATAAAGCTGTTGTATGGCTTCAGAAGACTTGGAATGCACTGCACAAGTTTTATATATCATCCTATCCAATTATATTCTGTCTGTTCTACTTTTCCATCGCATCTAGCTGTTTTATTATATATGTTGAATTATGTGACTATGTTGACCTGTAGATGTCACTGAGGAGCAGTAACTGTTTTTTTTTTTTTTCTAGAGACATTTCTTTAATTTATCCAATGTTTGGGTTTTCCTTTTTGTGTCTAACGAGTTTCTGAATGCCCCTGGAGCCTAACGTCTTTAACCTTTTGGTATTGTAATAAGGTGGTATAAAGTCAGGCATTGTGTGCTGTGCCTGGCCCCCCGCTCCTGCTCTTACAGCGATATGTGCTGACCCTGGAGGAGAAGAGAGGAGCCTTTGTCCCGCCAGCGCTCAGAGAAAAGACATTATTTACTGCCACAGGGGAACACGGGGGCACTGGGGAATTCAGCCTTCAGCCGCTGAGAGAGGGAGTACGAGAGAGAGAGAGAGCAAGCAAGTGCCAGAAAAAGCCGTTTGTGTCCTCAGCAGAGCAAAAAAAGGGTGATTTTCTCTGGGTTGGACAATCGAGCGTCTGTTGGGCCCTGCCCATATTATTATACGAGTAAAGCCTGTTTACATTGAGTCTGATACTGTTTGGATTTCAGCCCTGCCGGCATTGTGGATCATGCAGAGTGGTGTAATGAGGTGCAAGCTTTTTTTCCCCACTCTCTCTCTTTTCGTTTTCCTTCCCTCACTTTATCTGTTTCTCTCCCTTCTAATTTTCCTTTTCTAAAATCATCAGCAAATTTTTCTAATTGGATGTTGGACTCAGTTTCCGCTTATAGTAGTCAGATTAAGTGAACATAAAATTGACAGAATGCCCAGTATTCACATTGGATTATGAAGCAAATACTGAGAGGAAGTAGATTATTTCCCACAAAATATTATGTATTATATGGGCAAAGTTCTAGGATTTTGGGGCATTCAACCTTTACAGATCTAGGACCCTCTATCCAGACACTCAGTCAACGGCCTTATTTTGTCTTTTATTTTATTTTTTATTTTATTCAATAAAACATAGAATTTTATTATATTTCATGACATTTCTAACTAATATGAACTTTTTACTACTACTTTCAACATTTGATAAAGTAATATTTAGTAATATATAGTAAAAACAGTAATATTATGAAATATTCTTACAACTTAAAATCACTGTTTTCTATTTTAATGTATTTTAAAATGTAGTGTTTCCCACAGGATTTTTGTGTAACTCTGGTGGGTGGACCGTGGTCCCTCTAGGGGAGTACATTTTAAAGTTAAAAGGGTTAATTCACCCAAAAATGAAAATTCTGTCATTTATTACTCAACCTCATGTCATTCCAAACTCATTAGACCTTTGAGCTGTGTTTTGAAATCGGCCATCACTACATATTGTCATAAAGTCGCTTTGTTTTTTTTGGCACGCAAAAAGTATTCTTGTTGCTTGATAACATTAATGTTGAACCACTGTAGTCACATGAACTGTTTTAAATACGTCTTTAGTAGCTTTCCGGGCATTGAAAGTGGTAATTGTCTTGCTGGCAATGCAGGCCTCACTGAGCCATCGGATTTATGAAAAATATCTTCATTTGTGTTCCGAAGATGAACAAAGGTCTTACAGCTGTGAAATGACATGAGGGTGAGTAATTAATGACAGAATTTTCATTTTTGGGTGAACTAACCCTTTAAATTCATCAATCTGGAGCACTTTGAGAGTTCAAAATTTAGAGGTCCAAACCATATTCAGTGTGCAAATTAAACAAAGAAATTACTTTTGTGCAATTACTTTGCTTGTACCTGAACTTTAAAGGGGACTCAACCCTCTTTTTTTTTTTTTTTTTTTTTATTTAGACCCTGGTTCCTGCGGTCGAAATACACCATTACCACCCCAAAGTCCCCAGTTCCTGGGGAAAGTTGTGATATAGTGTCTCAGTCTACATTACACTACATAATAATAATAATAATAATAATAATAATGGTAACACCTTATTTTAAGGTGACATAGTTGCATGTTACTACATGTACTTACTATGTAATAACAGTAATGTAATAACAGAGTACCACCCCAAAGTCCCTAGTTCCTGGGGAAAGTTGTGATATAGTGTCTCAGTCTACATTACACTACATAATAATAATAATAATAATAATAATAATAATGGTAACACCTTATTTTAAGGTGACATAGTTGCATGTTACTACATGTACTTACTATGTAATAACAGTAATGTAATAACAGAGTACCACCCCAAAGTCCCTAGTTACTGGGGAAAGTTGTGATATAGTGTCTCAGTCTACATTACATTACATAATAATAATAATAATAATAATAATAATGGTAACACTTTATTTTAAGGTGACATAGCTGCACGTTACTTCATGTACATACTATGTAGTAACAGTAAATTATGCATAATTACAGATAACTAACCCTAAACCAAACCTTAACTGTAACTCTATAGTAAGTACATGTAGTTAATTAATATTACTCAGTACTTATTTGAGTAAGTACAATGTAACTACGTCACCTTAAAATAAAGTGTAACCATAATAATAGTTATAATAGTATTCCTATGACAGTAATAGCCATATATTGTAAAACAAATGCACTGAAAAATAAATGAAACTTTCATAATTAGTTTTGTCCTAATTTCTATACTTAAAAGAGATAAACACGTGAGCTTTTATTTTGACGGAAACTGCAGTCGAGCTTTTATTTTGGCGGAAAACAAGTTTACAAACCAAACACGTCTCATTACAAATCTAGTGAAATGCTGTAATCGTCAACTATGGAAATGTTAAAATAATGCGTAACTGGTGCCCGATACCTTCCCAAATGCATGCTAAACTGAGCACATGCAGAGATCAGAGTTCACCAGATTCGTTCACTGTGAACTATGACGCGGAGCTGATCACATGAGCGAAGTGCGCACTTCTCTTTGAGCAGCGCAAACAGACAATCTTTTTTTGCGATTTGATAAGGACAAAGCCTTATCGTGCTTTCCATTTTAGTTTGTTTGACAGCAATGGTGCAAAACACGACATTAAAGACCTTTTATGTTATTATAAGAAGTTTGAATATATTTTCAGGCCAATGAATGGGAAGCATTGAAATCTATTTGTTGCGGTCACTGTTGATTATTGTGGCTAGCTGCTACAAATAAATCAATGTATGGGAAACACTGAATATATTCCTGTAATATCAAAACTGAATTTTCAGCAGCCATTACTCCAGTTTTCAGTGTCACATGATCCTTCAGAAATCATTCTAATATGCTGATTTGCTGCTGAAGAAACATTATCATCAATGTTTTGCTTCTTAATATTTTTGTGGAAACTGACTTTTTTTTAACAGGATTCTTTGATGAATGGAAAGTTCAAATGAACAACATTTATTTGAAATAGAAATCTTTTCTAACATTATATTAGTATTAGTATAGTAACTTTGCCTCCTTTTCTACTATCCTGTGTAGTAATTTCTCCAGTGAAGCATCTCAGACTGACCCCTATGGACCTCACAGCCAATCAGAAGCCACAGCACCTACGCCCTCAGCCCCGCCTTCTTCAGCTTCAGCAGCAGCAGCAGCATCATCATCTTCCTCACCCCCGTCTTCATCCAGCCCGGCCTTCTGCCCTGTGCAACCCTCACGGCACATTGTGGAACGGCAGTCACGGATGCTCAACTTCCGTGTGGAGTACAGGCAGCGCTCCATAGAGGTGGTCCTGGAGGAAGCCAGCACAGTCGGTGAGCATATACACACTGTTTTTGATACATTAACACTATATACATGAACAGTTAATCATCATTTGGTAGTGGACAGCTTAATGCCCACGTCAAATAAAAGAGCACGATCATGCTGCACTTGCAAATGCAGCACACGTGATTAGCAAAGTCCTTTCTTAGAAATACACATCATACTGAGCCATAGTGTATGTAGCAGCACGGTTCAATTACCACAATGCTGACTCGTTTCTCAAATCAGTTTAGGCTTTTGTCAAATAGGCAATAATTAACATGCCATCTGCAATAATTTACTGTTTTGTTTTTTTAGGTTTTCTCAGAAATTATTGGAGCATTTTCTTGGTAGATGTAGATAATGAGCTTTGATTCTTGGTATGACACAAGCCACTGAACTGAAACCACACACTGTTTGTGTGACTGTATTTCTGTGAATGAAAGTTGAATCTTGTGTCATGTGCGAAGTCAACAGGAAGAGATCTGAGTTGCAGGGGTGTGAGCGAGGTGCTTAGCAAGCCACACAAATACAATAAAAAAAAGAAAGAAAATAGCTGCTGTGTCTTTTTGGTTTTAGTATAATGGTAAAATCTTTTAATTTTTAATAAATGCACACAAAAAAATTGTGTGTATATGTAATTAATATATAATAATATTCATTAATATAAAATCATTCATATAAATAAAATAAATGTATTTTATTGCTTTAAATTTTGAAGTTCTAGTCATTTTACTATCCGAAAGTTGTTATAAATATTAATTTATTGTAGATATGTGATTATTGTTTAGTTTTTGCAGAGGCCGATTTGTGAGTGATAAATCTTTGGCACACAAGCATCATCTTGAAGTTCTGTCTGAAGCTTGACATTTGTAATATTTTTCAGTATAATTGCCATTTAGATCACCATTTTGACAAACCGGTAGCTAGGATAGTTAGCTAGCCATGTTTTGTGTGTGGTGGAGAAATTAGGAAAAATGCCAAACAGTTTGAGAACTGATCCTCTGAAACCCTTCTGATGAATGGTTGTCTGCATTGTGGTGGGATAATGATTAATCTCAATAGTAGTTGAGTAATGTATGATTCACAAAGGATTTTAGTAACATTACTAGTACACATACACCAGCAGGTTTGATGGATGAAAAAGATGTTTTTAAAATATTTCATTTGCAAACAAAAGAAATTTGTCAGCTTGGCACTTGAACTGGCTAAAGATAAGCAGGACTTTGCTAAATAAACTAGACTAGATGCATACTGTCCTCTAGTGGTAACATACTGAATTGCCATTTTGAATTGCCTTTTATAACCTCTTCTTATTTTTTTTCCTCTTTGCAGGTGATATTAAAACTATTTTAGAGACTGAGCTACAGGTCCCTGTCTCTAAAATGCAGTTAAAAGGCTGGAAGAGTGGAGATGTATCTGACAGTGTAAGTGTGACTCTATTGAACATATGCTGATATTAACGTTATTGGTGCATTGATTAATGCATTAATGCACCTAAATGTAAATGTAAAAAAAATTAGACGCATGTTTAAAATAATTTATATGGTAGTTGCAAATATGTTGAAAATTGTGAGTGCCATGTTGAGGGCTTGGATTCTAAAAATGTCTATCTTTATTATAATTGAAATTATTATTATTTATTGTTTGTTTGTTTTTATTAAGTAGGTTATTGTAATTGTAACTTTCTTGTCTGTTCAAGTGTACTTCATGTACAGTTTTGCAAAATGGCAACTTTAAAAGCATTTATAACCTCTTTGATGGTTTTCTTATTTTTTCCTTTCTTTCAGACGGTTCTGCGGAGTTTACACCTGCCCAAAAACAATAGCTTGTATGTGCTCACACCTGATATTGCCCCTTCAGCCAGCACCAGCCAGAGCAGGTATGTCTACATACTGTCATGAAGTATCTACTGTATTTTGGTCCAGGTCAGGGGTAGGCAAATCCGGTTCTAGAGAGCCGCTGTCCTGCAGAGTTTAGCTCCGACCCTGAAAAAAACCCTCACCTGCCTATAAGGGCTTGATTAGCTTGTTCAGGTGTGTTTGGACAGCGGCTCTCTAGGACCGAACTTGCCTACCCCTGGTCCAGGTAATGCACATGCAGACAAGTAGCTCTTCAAAATGAAATGATGGACTTAAATCTTATATGATTTTTACATGAGTGGTCCATCTCTTTGTACTACCGCATCTCATATCCAAACTTTGAAGTTTGTTTTCTCATAAACCTCTCCCAGTCCCACCCTCTAAAACTGCCCTTTTTTTTCTGTGAAACTCTCAAAAAATATGGGCATTTGTGTTCAAAATCCTGTTTAGATAAGGTTGATGGCTTTATATTCACAGGATTTAGTCAAGGACATCTATAATACCTGGAGAGTGTCTGTTAAGCATTCATATAATGTGTAAAATATATAGTGTCATGATTCACTGCAACTTTTGAATGGCCGTCAATAGAGAGAGAGAGATGCTTTTTGGCAACAGAATTTTGTAGTTAAGACATTTATCAGCAGGGGCTGACTGGACTATTCTAAGCAGACAAACCTAGATCCTTGTGTTTAAGAGAAGTCTCTCACTCGCCACTAGGTGGCGTTGCATGACCACAATTTAGACAGCAACAGTAGATCAGCAGTTTGATTTGATTGTTTGATTGTTTTAATCAATTGAGGAGCTTCCCTATGTTCATTTATTTATTTATTTATTTATTTATGTGTTTATTTATTTAATTATTTATGTTTACCATGCCGTTCAAAAGTTTGGGGTCAGAAAGATTTATTAAAAAAAACATAAAAAAAAAAAAACATTTATACAGCAAGAATGCATTAAATTGATCAAAAGTGACAGTAAAGATATTTATAATGTTAGAAAAAAAAAAAATTCTAATAAAAAAAAAAATTCTATTCATCAAAGAATCCTGAAAATGTATTTGTTTCCATAAAAATATTAAGCAGAACAACTGTTTTCAACATGGATAATAATAAGAAAATTTTCTTGAGCAGCAAATCAGCATTTTAGACTGATTTCTGAAGGGTCATGTGATACTGAAGACTGGAAAAATGTCTGCTGAAAATTCAATTGACATCACAGGAATGAATTACATTTTAAAGTGTGTTTAAGAAAATATAAGTTAATAGTTAATAGTTATTTAAATTTGTAATAACATTTGACAATATTACTGTTTTTACTGTATTTTTGATCAAATAAATGCTAGCCCTAACCCTTGGTGAGCATAAGAACTTAAACGGTAGGATGTGTGTGTGTGTGTATATGTATATATATATATATATATATATATATGTAAAATCAGAGCAGTGCGATTCAAAGTAATAGATGAAAGGAACTTCAATTAGAAAGGGCTGGGTGTGTGTGTTATATTGATGTGCACGTGTTTGTGTGTGTAATTATGTGTTGATTAGCACTGCTGTAAGCCCCGGCGGGAGGTGGTGGCGGCGATGCTGTCGAGCGACTGGGTATAAACTGGCATCTCTGTCAGCTTGTGTGTGGACACTGTACTCTAGAGTGAGAAAACATTCTGAGAAAAGTACTTAATGGGCTGTAAACTAACATTGTGATAACAGTACCCTCCAAAACACATCAGCACTTTATTTTTTTCCCATTTTTTTTCTTTTTCCTTTTAGCACCTCATCAGATTTGGTCCAGAGGCATTTTGTGTGTGTGTGTATGTGTCTATTTTTTTTCCCCTTAACTTTCATTTCAAAGATTGCAACAAAAACACACATTACTGAGACATATGTACTGGTCAGGGTTCAATGGATCCATCGAGATCACATATATTAACATGATCCTGACAGCTGCTCTCGTCCATCTCCTTTCTCCCCTATCGGGCAGGTGACATGCTGCAGAGACCTTGTCACCTCTCTCTCTAAATGGCACAATATCTAATATCCAGCACCTACTAGAGCTCATCATCGGTGGCGGGCTCTAATTATTTCTAAAACTATTTTAGAGGAGTCAAAATAGGGGAGAAAAAGAAAGGGCCAGTGTTAGTTAGGTGTGACCCCATTGTTGCCCGTGATTGTCCTCTCCTGGTGCAGTGAGAAGAGGGCTTCCAGGAGGGTGAGCAGACAAGCTGTTAACTGCCTTTATAAATAACTGTCACAGAGAGACGGGGAGAGAAAGAAGTGTTCTTCAGCAGACTTAGCTCCTGCTGTACTGTCGTTTTCTGGCTGTATCTCTCAGGGGCAGTTCAGATGCTGTTTTCTCATCTGCTCAGGCATCTTTACTTACACTTATTTTAAACCTGGGTTCAGCAGAATGTCAGTGTTTCTGTGTGATTTAGCAAATTAATAGAAAGAAACTGTGTGAAATGGTAACTGGGCCATTCCTTTTATGCTGTACTTTTTCTTGTCTCCATCATGCATTTCGTAATTTATTCGATAAAATAATTAATTCGGTTTTTTACACATGGATATCATATTAGTTAGTTTTTTTTAATCACAAAATTATAAAAAAGTGAACACGGGCCGGATTTGAAATCACTTGAATATTTTCATATATTTTTTTAAAATTCATTTTGGTTCTGGTGTTTTTAATTACAAGTATAGGTAATAAAATAATAATAGTAATAACTATACACAATAAAGTTAAGCAAGTTTTAAACACTTTATTGCTCCCTTTCCATTGTGTAAATAATGAAGTTCAAATGGTACATAAGAGGAATGACCCAGTCCTTTCCAAGACTGATTGCTGATTGAAGTTGAATTGGGGAAAAAAAAAAAAAAAAAAAATCATATACCATGCAAAAGTTTGGGGTGAGTAAGATTATTTTTGGTAACACTTTACTTAAACCCTTTATATATAATTCATTATAAAAATATTTTTAATGCATTAATTATGCCTTGAAATGCATAATGTACCTCATAATGCATTGTACGTTCTCATGAATAATCATAACCACAGTTATAATAATTGTATCACTTATGTTATGCCTGAAAGTATAATGCATTAAAACACAAGACAAACAACCAATTTCAGATGTAACAAGTAATCTGCAAATATTAAAATGCATTTTAACTTTGGTTACAATTATTTATGAAAAGATATAATGCATTTTAATGTACATTAGGAATACCTTCATAATGCCTTCTACATGTTTTATATATAATATTTTATTCAGCAAGGATGCATTGAATTGATCAAAAGTGACAGTTATAATGTTACAAATTGTTCAAATAAAAGCTGTTTTTTTTTTTTTTTTTTTTTTTTTTTTAAACTTTCTGTTCATCAAAGAAATATATCAGTTTCCACAAAAATGTTAAGCAACACAAATGTGTTCTTGAGCACTAAATCAGAATATTAGAATGATTTCTGAAGGATCATGACACTGAGTAACGGCTACTGAAAATGCAGCTTTGCCATCACAGGAACAAATTACATTACAAAATATATTAAAATTGAAAACCGCTATTTATTTCATAATATTACTGCTTTTACTCTATTTTGACATTTGTTATCAACCACCAAAAAAGAGGACTATACTTGCCTAAACATAGCTTTTACAGCAAGTTTTTTACAGCAGAAGCAAACGCTATCATTTTGGCAGTGGACTACATACAAACTATTCAATTTTCTTATAATTACAGATTGGAAGTCCTGTCTCCAAGCAATATCATCCCTTAAAAATGATCACCCAGCATTTATAATGATTTTTTACAAACTGCTTGCACTAGAGCGCCATCAATTTAATGTCTAGTTTTGTTGGGTACCTGGACACTGTGGAATCAAAAGAAAACAAGGAAGCAGAATCTGCTGCAAGAGAAGCATTATCAGCAGACTTCGAAATTTGCACAGTACCTCCTATGGATCTAAAACCAATAATTCATCCCTATATTAATAACAAATGGCAAACAGAATGGGATCTAAATACTGTTAACAAACTCCATGAAATCAGCCCCAATGTTGGAAGTAGTAGTTTATACCCAATGCAGAATAGGCCATTCCAGGATGCCACACAAGTTTTTAATACTAGGAGAAGATCCACCAACATGTTCTTTCTGTCAAAACTCTTTATCATTGAAGCATGTTTTATTGGATTGTGCTGGTTTTAACCTTGTGGGAAACCATTTTTACTCAGTTTACTCTTTTGAATAAATTTTTAACAAAGTTAAACCAAATATAGCTTTAGAGTTTTTAGCAAAAATTAATTTTAAAAACCTGATATAGTTTGTCAAAGAAGCTGGCATGGTGTTAAAAAACAAACAAATATTTTTGCAGCCTTGGTGAGCATAAGAGACTTCTCTTAAAAAGATTAAAAAAATCTCACCAACCCCAAACTTTTGAACAGCAGTGTGTATATGTGTGTCCCTATCAGCTTGTTTTTAGTTTAAATTAAAGCATGGGGTCTCAGGATGCAGGCAGCGAACAATGGCACAGTATTCAACAAATAAAAGCCACTGTAGGCAATTACTGCAAAGCATACCTCAGCACACCATATCCAAACATATTAATCAAACTCGTCTTCACACTGCGCCGCCTGCCTCATTTTCTTTCCTCTGTTTTGAATGCAAATACGGCACAGGCTTTGGAGCTTTCAGGACAGACACTCCATCCAAGGTAGTTACAGAAATCCAGTGATGAGCCAAGCTCATCTCGCTCGCTTTCCCTCTCGTGGAGGTATCCAAACCCCTAATCTCCAGCATAAATAATGGAACTTTATGAATAATTTAAAACGAATCATCTATTTCTGTTGCTTCCAGGAGATGTGTGTGTTTAAGGTTATTTTAATTTGAACTTCTGCTATTTCAAATACAAATGAGCAAATGAGTCTGTGCGCATTTGGTATTTATCTCATTTTCTGCATCTGATCTCCTGTGAGACTTGGGGGCCTGAGGAATCTGCTGGTTTTGGCAGAAAGGAAAAACAGTTTAAACTACAGCAATTAGTACTTAGACTTGTCAGATCAGAACAGGCAGTGCAGAAAAACATTTGTGGCGGATGCAAAATAAAACTTCAAGAGGAAGAAAGAGCGAAGGGTTATGTTTGTGTTTTGTTTGGTGGTGGTACAGGTCACCTTAAGAGTGTGTGTATGAGAAATTTAAGCCAGAGGTTTGTTCGGCCTGTGTGTACGTACGTGCCAATGAGAGGAACGAGATGGTGGGTTTTATTAAAGTCTCAGTCTTGCAGGGTTCTGAGACGGAAGACTTATCTCTGAGTGAAACCAATCTGCTCTTCATTTACACAGTGGTTTATTTTTTGTCTATAGCAGCCAGTGACATTCTATTTCCGGTGCCTACGGTGGTGTGGAGAAGCATTTAGGGTGAGTTTAGGGGGGTCAGCTCCAGGTGCTGTTGGGACCACAGAAGGCTGAACCTGGTTAAGCTCCTACAGATGAACCTTATGCTGTAGGTCTGTCGTGAGAGGAAATTTTGCATAGTTTTAATTCCTTAGAGAGAAAAGTTCTACTTTGCAGTTTACTTTTTAGCCCACAGTTTCACAACACCATCTTAAATGGGACAAAGACAAAGTTTTCATTATATTTATATTATTTTTAGTTATACAAAAATATATTTTGCATTTTCAAATATTCAGTATATTCATACATTCTGAAAAAATTCTGAATCCTGAAAAAAAAAAAAAAGTATCAATCAAAATAGAAAGCAGCACAACGATTTTCAACATTAATGATAAGAAACACTAACATTTTAAAATATAGTACAATGGAAAATAGTTATTTTAAATTCTAGTGATATTTCCCAATATTACTGTTTTTATTTGTACTTTTGATTAAATAACAATAAATACACCCTAAACTTAATCATACTGACCCAAAACTTTTGAGTAATTGTGTGTGTGTGTGTGTGTGTGTGTGTGTATATATATATATATATATATATATATATATATATATATATATATATATAGTCAAACCAAAATTTGAGACATTTTGAACATTTCATTCATTAATACAGTTTATTCACTATAGTTTAAAAAAATGGCAATAAAATATGACAAGATCTCAGAGTTAAACTGTGTCATAAAAAAATCTTAATTAATGTCTGATAACACTTAAGCAAAACATGGTCAGGTCAAAGTGTCTAAATAATTTTTGGTTCCAAATTTTTATCAGTTTTACTGGTAGTCCACTTTTATGAAGAATTTTTGGGTATAATATGTCACAGTTTACTTTATTTTGCTGTCCTAAGATAAATGAACTATAGTGTCCTGCACCCACTAGTAAAAATATTTGTCTTTGTATTAGACTTTTTGTCTTTTCACATTTATTATCATTTTAAAATTTCGAGCAAATTAATTTTACACAATTACTTAGGGCTACTTTTTACAACTGATTTCTCTTTTTAATTCAGTTGTTATTCACAAGTTCACCATTCTGATTCACATTCGATTCAGTATCAATTCAGTTAGAAATCCTACAGTTACCAAGTGTACTTTGCTTTGATATAAAGTATGTGAACAGTACTGAATTAACTTTATATAGCTATATAAACACTGGTTAGCAAAATTTGAAACTAGGCTTAGATTTAAAGATCAACCCTTACCTTAAGTTAGACACATTTGTCAGTGCAAATATATTGTATCAGAATGTAAAATGTCTCCAAGTCATTCACATTTGGTAAGAGTCTTGAAGTGAAATGAAACCCCTCCTTTTCCATCCTGTATTCATGACTGTGTTTTTCCACTCTCTGCAGCATCGCATATGCATCCTCCTCTCCTAGGCCACCGTTTCAATCTTCATCGCTAGATACAACAAACATTACATTTACATATTGATTTCACAGTTTTAGTCAATGTAAATAAGCTGCCATTACAGTAAATTTGGTCCTCTGTTAACATAAGCTTGTCCAAAGCTCCTCAGATTAAGGCGCTGGTTGCATAATTAATGTGTGCGTTACATATTAATTCCCAGACTCTCCTCTTCCTGACTGCTTTCATTCGAACCCTGATTAGCCGGCAGGCTCGCCTCTAAGCTGTTGATTCATATTCACACACACAGACGGAGCATTTGCTCAAAGCGCTACTTAACCCCCATCGTTTGTCATCAGATGAGGCCTTCTCTCCTACAACTCAGCTCCACGGCGCCCATGAATCACAAACCTGCTCTGAGGTCAGTGCTCCGAGGGTGACGGCAGAGCGGACAAGCGCCACTAGCCCTCTTGTCCTTTTGTGAGACGTTTACAACTCTTAGCTCCAATCGATACCTCCAGACGGCCTTAGTGCTTGTGTGCGGCCCATGTTGTGGCCCTTGGCTCTGCCCTGGCCTCCTGCTACCGGTGCAGAGCAGTGGGTTGGCACAGGCTTGTCTGAGCCCTGGGGAGACAGAGACGAGCCCCGACTCGTCCACCGCTGAACTCTAATGCTCCTCTCTCTTTCTTTTTCCCCTTCTGCCCTTCCTGCCATTTAACAGTGCCCAGCAAGGGTTGTCAAATCAGAACTACCTGCTCATCATTAGCCACCGTGAAGCACAGAGAGATTACAGCCTCAACTTCCCTGCCAGCAAAACCATCCAGGAGGTGAGACAACCACACACCTGTCTGTCACCTAGCCCCTCTGTCTGTCTGTCTACACCTGCTGTCTGTCTGTCTCTCTAATGCGTTTCTGCCCGTGTTCTCTGAAACTACTCTCTGATTTTTAGGTGAGGCGTCAACTTAATTATTACATGCTAAAATAATAGTCACCAATGATTAAGGTCTTCATTGAGCCAAAGATAATTATATCCCAGTCTTGCTTTTCAGTACGCCCACCAAACTTCATGATTACTACAAAATGTCTAATCTCAACTGCGTGTTTAGGGTGAAACTATTCATATTTTTGTCATGTGAACAAAAAATGTAGAAAGGGCCCATCATGTACAGGAAATTTTCTGCATGGCAGGTATTCAAAGCAAAGTTATTCAGGTCTACAAATATGTGTCATGCATGTTGGTGAATTATTAGCTAGAGATAATTAACTTGGGCTCAAATATATATATATATATATATATATATAATATATATATATATATATATAATTTGAGCCCAAGTTAATTATTTTTTCAGGATTCCTTGATGAATAGAAAGTTCAAAAGAACAGCATTTCTCTGAAATACAAAGCTTTTGTAACATTATACACTACCGTTCAAAAGTTTGGGGTCAGTAAGAATTTTTATTTTTATTTTTTTGAAAAGAAATTAAAGAAATTAATACTTTTATTCAGCAAGGATGCATTAAATCGATCAAAAGTGACAGTAAAGACATTTATAATGTTACAAAAGATTATATTTCAAATAAATGCTGTTCTTTTGAACTTTCTATTCATCAAAGAATCCTAAAAATAATAAAAAATAATAAATAATAAAAAATATTGTACACAATAAATGATTCTTGAGCAGCAGATCAGCATATTAGAATGATTTCTGAAGGATCATGTGACACTGAAGACTGGAGTAATGATGCTGAAAATTCAGCTTTGATCACAGGAATAAATTACTTTATAAAATATATTCAAACAGAAAAGTTATTTTAAATTGTAATAATATTTCACAATATTACTGTTTTTACTGTATTTTTAATTAAATAAATGCAGCCTTGGTGAGCAGATGAAACTTCTTTTAAAAACATTAAAAATCTTACCGATTCCAAACTTTTGACTGATAGTGTATAAATATGTTTATATATATATATATATAATATAAATATGCTGACTTTAAAATTCTGGAAGACTCTCATCTACTGTGTCTTTCCACTTAGTCAGAGCTCAGTATCGAGCCGCACAAACCCCCCTGTGGCTCATCAGCTCCTTTCCCTCTCCCATCAGACCTGTGCGATGCCATTCTTTTCATCACTCTCCTTTTAACTACAATGTGTTGTATTTAAGGTTGGTTTGTGTGGGACACAAAACCAGAACGCTTTATTCTGTACACACACAAGCCCTCCCCGACTCCCTTGCATTCTCCTCGGCCTGCCCCAGTAACCTACACACAGCTTTCTGGAAATGGCTCCATTAATTATTCACAGCAGGTAGCTTGCACCACGTCAAGTGTAACAAGCTCCCCGTGGACTGACAGCGCCACTTGAACCCCTCCCTCAGTGCTAGGGGAGTCATGTTGGGCCTGTGCAGTGCCGTTTTGAAGAAACAGACATCTGTGATGTTCTTTTTTTTTTTTTTAAACTTATATCCTCTTGTTTAACTTATGCATCTTTTGATTTAAAATCTACACTGCAAAAAATCCTATTCTTAACAAGATTTTGTCTTATTTTCCAGTTAAAATGTCTGAAAATCCTTGAAATAAGATTCATTTACTTGAGAAGCAACACTGCGTAAGATATTCAGTCATGTTTTTTTTTTTTTTTTTTGAGAAGTTTTCTTTATTCTTAAAAGGCTTTTCTTATTTTTTAGTTAAAATTTCTAAAAAAAATCCTTGAAAGAAAATCAGGTTATCAGAAGCAACACTTCATAAGATATTAAGAAAATTTCTGAGAAATTAACTTAATTATATAAAAATAACTTAATATTTTGTCTTTCTGCACTGACAGATGTTTTTTTTACTTGTAGTATGAACAAGTAGTACTTGATATAATATGCAATCCAAGAAAATGAGTCTTAATACCTTATGCAGCATTTTTTAGATATTTTACTGGACATCAAGACAAAATACTTTTTTTTGCAGTGTGACAAGCTTGATGCACTAAAGGTTCGATCAACTTTGTTAGTGGAATGAAAATAGAGAAAAATGCAGATATGGATACTTAAATTCAATTTGAAAATTCCATTTATTTGTAAATAATGATTGTGAGAAGCACAAGGAATTTTGTGAGAAACTATTACGACAGAACTTTCTTCCTTAAAGGAAGCCTAAGCCTAAAAATGAAGTCTTTCTTTACTCATCCTCATGTCATTCTAAACCTGTATGACTTACTTTTGTGAAACATTAAAACATTTGAAAAATAAATATCATCCCCACTCTTTTCCATATAAAGGACGTTATTCAGAATTTGACTTTCAGGCTAAAAATTGCAAAAAAGCATCATAAAAGTGTTGTTAAAAAGTAGTTTGTATGCTATATTCCAAACCTTCTGAAGCCAATCAATGTCTGAGGGACAGGCAGATTTAAGTCATTAATCACTGGAAATCTTCCCCTCCAGTGAGCTGATACTAATGTTATGAATAGCATGAGTTTAAGTAAATGATGACTGAATTTTCATTTTTGTGTAGCTATTCCTTAAGGAGTTCACTTTATATTTCAAGTCAAATTTCAAACTTTTTTTTTTTTTTTTTTTTAAGTAAAGAATTGCTTTTTCCCACCTCAGCTATGTCCACGCAATCCCAGAATCCTTTTCCCGGCGAAACTGCCGCCTTGATGGTGCTGGTCACCATTACAGTAATCAGACTACTTGACAGGTTTGTAATGGTGCTAATTGAAGAGATTAAAGTGAGATGGGTGAGCGCTCTCTTTCCCTTAGCAGATGGTTTTGATGAGCACCTACTGTGAACCTTAAGTGTTTCTGCCGGGATTACAACAACTGGAGAGTAGAGCCTGCGGGGAAGAGAAAAGAGGAGCAGGAAGCGAAGCTGTTGGCTTGGTAGGGGAGCGAGTGACTGGACAAAGCTGAATCAAACGGACCGCTGCGGCCCCAACTGGCCTGATCCTCAGGCATTCTGTTTTTTTCTTTCTAAGACGGAGAACGAGGGGGAGAGAAAGAAGATTTGTTTTCTAAGGAGAAACAAATTGCATGCGATACAAACTGTTTTTGTAAGAGAACACCTTATTGGTTGCACGTCACTTTCTAAATGGCTCTCTCTCAGAGTTAGTTTAGTTAGCTGTAGAGTTCATTAGTTACTTTGGCTCCACTGAAAGGTTTTTTCTCTTTTGGGATGGGAACATTTTTATCAAGCGTGTCCAAGCACTCGCTTTTGTGTCCGAAATGCTAGAAAATAAACGTGTGAACGGGAAAGAAAAGCTCTGCGGGGATCCACTACGTTTCTTCACAAACGTCTCGTTGAGAAAAGTTACTAACAAGTGAGAGAAGTTTTTGTTTTACAGTTGTGGCCCTAAAACCGAAGGCCTGTGAAAATGCAACAAAACAGCAACAGAGAGCTCTCACAATCTCCCCTCTCTCTTTTTTTCCCATTCACCCCCTCGCAGCCACATATGGAGAGGACTCCTCTCCAGCCTTTCTTTTTCTGCTCATCTTTTGTCTTTGCTGAAGACCAGCCGATGCTTTTCTGCATGTGCATATCAATAGGAGCAGCAAAAGAGAGAGAGAAGAGAGTCCCTCAGTGCTGTCCCGTTGTTTGTCTTTGCCAAAGGCTCTCGCTCTGCCTCCAGGCTCCCAGGGAACGTACCCTTCCACTATTCGGCCCCGGGCCCTGCTCTCCTCTTCTGATTGGCATTCCCAAACCCGAGTTTGGGGCTGCGCTTAAGCCTCAGAGCAAATGTTTGTCAGGAAAGTGGCGGGGAGAATAGGGCCGTCCGATAGGGCTCTGCCGTCCGTGACCAGACGACTCGTCCCAGGGATTTTTGCCGGCCCCACAGCGTTTCTCTCCGCAGCTGGAGTGATGAACGCAGAGGAAGAAAAGAAGGATGGAGAGTAAAAGAGTGTGAATGAAAGGCATCTGGTGCTGAAGAGCTTGTGACTGTTTAATGGCAACCTTTTCTTCTCTTTGATTTCTCTCCAGCCAAGGATTACCAGTACTTGGCATTTAGAAAGATTGGATCATTAATGTGTGTGTGTGTGTGTGTGTGTGTGTGTGCGTGTTTGTCTGAGAGAGCGTACGTGTTTATTGACGTCCAAGTCATTTAATTTTGTAAGATTTGCATTTTTTTCGAGCACTTAGACCAGTCTTTTATCTTTTATATGAAGATATTAATAACATTATTTCATTTAACAATAATATTGAACATCATAGCCAGACACACAAAACGGCCACTGTTTAATTGCTAGTTTAATATTTCACAGTTCAATTCAAAGATTATTGTAATGTTATATACATATAACATATGTATACACACACATATTAATCACGTATTAATGTTTAAATTGAATTTTGCAGTTTAGGTTCTGTCAGTAAGAGGGCAGCAATACACAAATGCCTTTCAATTTTTGTGTATCTCAAATACTGTTATTTATCACTATTCATTTTGTGCAGTCCATCTACTATCACCATGGAAATGTATATTTTGTGCTTTTCATCTACACCATGTAAATGTTTGTTCTATGGGTGAAGTATAATATCTATCTTATATGACAACCACACTGGAGAATATATGAAAGAAAACCTTTTTAAATGAAAGGCGCTGTTACATGCAGTCCTTAAGTATATAATCCCGGCAGCTGAAATGTCTTTATCCTTGAGATCTTCTCGCATTTTCTGATATAATGTCAACATTATCTGCTTTTTTTCCTCCTCCTTTTCACAATAGAAGTCTGTTCCCTGATGCTAAAAACTCTATTGTGACATTTAAAATGAAATGTCAGCGGAACTGGATTTAATAGGACTGAGTCTTTTCCTTCGTTATTTAATCAAACCTCATTGTTCCTTATGGGCAGCGGTTTGGGCAAGACAGAACAAATGTCAGCCGTTACCGAACATCTTCAAACTCTCTTTACTTTCTCTTAGAAATCAGTGGTAAATAAACTTGTTATTCGGTGGATTTGTTTGTTTATCCTTTCCGTGTATATTTTTTTTTCTCATTTAGTTGGGTAATGTTGGCTTTAATTTGCAGACCCCTGACTGCTAAGAGGAGGAATTCGTAGCTCATGAATAGGTAATGACACTTGTGTTTGTGAATATTGCAGCAGTATGGGGCTTTCTCCACGTAAGTCAATTATATTTCGCAGTAGTTGCATGAAGAGCCCCTCACCCAACCAGCCATTTCTGATAAATTAACTTTTATACCACCTTTATTCGCTGACGGGTTTGTGATTGTGGTTTTATTTGCTATTTTCTTTTCTTATGCGCCATGAATGTTCACATCTCTACCTTCCAATATGGTTAAATCTGTTTTGAAGTCAAATAACTGTGAATAGCTTCACATTGGATGTTTGTCAAGATGGGATGAAGTCTGGCTGAAGTATAGAGGGGTATAGGTGTATTGACAGTAGGGCAGTGCTCATAAAAAAGACCCAATGAAGTAAAGCGGTGAAATATCAGATTCTCGCAGAGGGCCGATTGGTTATAGCAGCTAAATGCTTCTGTCTGGTCCTTGGTGATGCCGTTACTTTCTACTTTCTCATGGGCTACGGTGCCATTTGACCCTAAATGGTTCATTACAGCCAAGAGCCGGTGTTTACGGCAGCCTGCCGGTCAGGCCTGGGCGGCCAAATCCCTGTAGCCCTCTGGTCAAACACAGATATTACACTCTGTAATAACATTGGCCAACCCAGCTGACCCTTGCTCGCTTCAATAAGAAAAACGCACAGCCCAGTGTGTGGGCTCGCGTATGTTTGAGTGTGTGTGTGAGATGGTGCAGTCTCCGACTTCAGCCGACCGAGGTGATGTTGTCAATATCTAAATTTGTTTCCCTTTATTGAGTTTTTGCCTGACCAAAATGGTCAGGAAACTGGCTTTAGCCATGGTTCTGTACATATCTGTATTATTGAAACTGTCTGAAAACCTTTAAATCATCCTTGCATCCTTATAAAAAGCCTCTATAAATTAATGCAGTGGTTCTTAACTGGTTTTGCTCTCTTCAGACCAAAATTATCCGAAAGTAAAATAAAAAAATACCTTTATAATCAAACATTACAAGTTAATATATTGATATGATCATGAACTGCATAAATCCAACAATATGCTTAATTTTTGACATGACAGGTAGGAGTTTGGATCATTTTGGTATCTAAATGTCTTTGAACAAATATAAAATCAACCAATCAAAGTAGTTATTATTATTATTGCTATTTTTATTATTTATTAAATGCGTTTTGAATTATTTACATTGGCATAGTTTTCCCCCTTCCTGTCCAAGTCACTATCAGTACCCTGATACATTTTGGGTCTCAACCCACCAATTGAGAACCTCTGTATTAGGCATGTGAAGGTATCAAATTTTCATGTTGCGATTAATTGCTGAAGCTTTTATCACGGTATACGGTATTATCACGATATTGAAATAAGTTGCAAAAAAAAAAGTGTTGTCATAGTATTTGTAATAACAAGAACTCTGAATGTTTAAATACAATAATACAATACACAAAACAGATTAAAGTGCAAAAGAATTAGGCTTTAAAGAACAACAGGTAACACTTTACAATAAGGTCTCATTATTTAATGCATTAACTAAGATTGAGCAATAGCTACGTTTGTTAAAGAAAGTATTATTTTTTTGTTAATTTTAGTTAAGAAATACACCTGATTGTTAGTTTATCACAGGTCCATTAAATAAGTTCTTTTGATTTTAGTAATGTTATTAAACGGTAACTAAGAAATTAACATTAACTAAGATTAATTAATGCTTTATAAGTATTTTTCATTGTCAGTTTGGTAATAATAAATTAACATGTTAACTAATAAAGCCGTATGTCTCAAAGTTTTACTGAACAATAACAAATAATCAGAACATTTGTAATCATTAGGGCATGTTGTAGTCCAGATTAAAATATAAAAATGTTCAAGTTTGAAAATAAATAGCCTATTAAGTATTTAAGCATTAAGTATTTGATGCTGTGATGAACAACACTGAGATTACAAAAAATGAATGGCTGTTTGAAGCATTTTAAAAACTTCACTAGTGCAGTTGCTTTGTTTGCGGGGTTTCCGGGGTAACCGCTGCATTCTGCTGTTCCATCAGCGCCCTCTGCTGTCAGAGAGTGAACGTGCACTTTCATTCAGCGCGTCTCCTTCACTCGTTCCGCCATGTGCTTCTCATGCACGTTGGGCTTGTTTACATCTGAGCGCGTGTCCCTTTGACGCAGAATACAGCGGTGTTGTGCATTTTATACGGTTGATGGGGAAAGTATTCTTAAATACATTATAAAAATTTTAATAATTGATTATAAATTATTATTTACGGTATTTTGAAGTGCCCACGATAACAATATCGTACATATTCATTATTGTGATATATCGCATTACCGAATATCGGCACAGGTCTACTCTGTTTTATTGCATTCATAAATATTCCTATTTTTGTGGTTATATTTTTGTCAACATAAAGGTTATGATTGTATCTGCTAATAAATTCTTAACCCTATCTCTTTCAACCCTGCTTCATGTCCTTTGTTTTCACAAGCATCTTGCGCCTATCGTTTCTGCCTCTGTAGGCACGAGTCCTCAGTCTGGCAGAGGATACATGTCCACTCAGTGCGCTGGCGGTGGGATTTGGCCATGCGCTTGGAGGGCTTTCCACCACAATGGCTAGTTTTCTCTGCCTCTGTATCTAGCGCCGCGGGGTAGTGCATTCTCTGGGGATAATGCACTAGAATCTGCGGCCCATCCAGCTCTGGGCAACGCCCGCTTTGATCACCCCCGTCCTCCGCACATCAGCCTGGCGTTGGGCTTTAAACCAACAGCAGGGGCCAGCGTCAACTGTTTAAATGCATGCAATGTTATTAAGTGCAGTTACACGGGGGTGAATGGCAGAAGGGAAATACTGTCCATTTTTTGAGTGAAGGGCTGTTGGCATTGGGCATTAGGACAGGCATCTGTGGAATTTTGAGAACACGGAGCTCTTTTTTCCGCTACTTGCCTTTTCTCCCTCCCATCCCAGCCACTTATATCATGGCGATAATAGCACTTGCACTTTGTGTTCTAAAAGTGTCGAAAGAAATGTTTCTGCTAGCGTTTTTAAAATTAATTTGAATGTATTCATTAGTGTTGCATTCTTGTATCTGTTGTCTAATTTTTTTTATGTTGTTGTTGTCTGTTTAAATCTCAGGTGAAAAGGAACATTTCAGACCTGACAAATATCCCTGTGCGGCATCAACAGTGGGACGGCTGGCCTGCCTCTGCCTCAGACGATTCGGTATGATTTTTTTTTCCTCTCTCGTTATTGTATATTCTATTATATAGAGAATAAGTTGTTAAATCAGAATAATTGGCAACAAAAGTAAAAGTGAGTTTTTGACCTGACCAGACACGACCCCAAAGAAAGACCAGTGGCAGATTCTTCTTGTCCATCACTTGGTTTCTATTTCTATTGTGTTGCGCCGGGTAGCCCGGCCCACGGTACAATCTCATTTGCCCAAAATCTATTAACTTCAAGTATGTTCTATTTGGCTACAATTGTTGCTCCATGCAGAATTTTTGCTTTCATTTTGAAATGACAAATTACTTGATGAAAATTGTGCCTTAGTAAGGATGTGTTGTAAGAAAGCAGAGTTTGTAAATAGACTTGTCATTTCAGCTTTTCTGTAGTGGTTCTGTAGCATCTCCTGATGTGAAAGTAAGATGTTGGTACTAATTAAGATGTCACAGAGCAACTCCTCTCCCTTGTCCTCTCTGTGTGGACATTACAGCTCATGTAGTGGAGGGTCAGTGACCTTTCCCGCCCTGTTCCGTGCTCCCAGCTTTTCAGAACGACTCGTTCACAGTGATCAGAGAGGGCCCTAACACCGAACCCTGTGGAACCCCACCTCCCAGCTTAGACATCCACGATAATCATCCTTACAATAACCATGGGAACTTTCTCTTTACTTATCATTGTGCATCTGATCAGTTAAGCATGGAAATTGCTCTTGTGTTTAAACCATGAAAGAGTAATGTGTTTCTTCGGTCTATGCTTGTCATTGTGTCTTGATTTGGTGTCAGGTGCCTAATTGATCGAAAGTGTTGTTTCAAAGGGAGTGGCCTGATGAACAAACATGTTTTTTGACCACTGTTTGTTTCAGGTGTTGAAAGATTCCCCCCCCCTTACCTTCATATTTGCATCGTTGTCTTTTAAAAGACAAAAAATGTATCTGTCCACTTTATTTTTTTCTAAAGCTATTAAAATGGTTTAGGTTACCACTATTTAAAGAACAATATAAAACATAAAACCCCATGACTACTTAGTATTTGAGAGTACCAGAACAAAAGATTCTAACCCCATTGTCAGTAGCTTTATGAGTAGTGTTTCACAGAGCTCTTCAACAATGACTGCATTGTTTATTTTCAGTGTGCACTTGTAAGGCTCATGTATCTCACCCATTGCATTTAGCTCATATTGTTAAAAGGGCGGTTGGAGAGATCGTTTCGTCCTTTAGCAAAAAGCACAACAGACACAAGGTCACTGAATTACACCCTCTCACCACAGACTGCCCACTTGAATCGGGCCACTTCAGGGCTGAAGTGCACTCACTGAAGACCTCAACCCACAATCTTGTTTTTGATAAAGAGGGTACTGCTCATGAATACTCTTTAAGGCACATTAAACCGTTAATGCCCAAGCAGTGACTGGTTATGTGTGGTCGTCGTGCACTTGGCCACATACCAGCTTTCCACCTCAACTCGTCTTGGCTTATAGGGAGGGACATATTATTAAAGCACCAGTCTTAATAATGGCCCCCGGCCCTTATTGAAACGGCTAGCTGTGCATTAGATGCAAAGCTCTTCTATGGCAGGCAGGCCGTTTTTTGCGCGTATCTCATTAACCTTCCCTCATCTCCCAGGATTTGTACCAATAAACATGACAGCCCAGGCTTAGAAATACATTTACCAGCAGTCTGAGTCGATGCCTGCTCTGCTGTGCTTTCATTACCCTTCGCTTGCTCATATACAGCGAGTCTCTCTGCACTCTGTTCCACCTCATAAGGGAGAAAAATAGAAAACTAATCAGTAGTCAGTTTACATTTCACCGACTGAGCTTTTAAGCATATTGGTTTTGAAGGAGCTAGCGACAGGTTTTTTTTTTCTTTTTTTTTTTTTTCTTGTACTTTCGAAATGGATTGAACTTAATATATTTATCAGTTTCGGATGGCTCTTCTGTATACATGTTTTGTATTACTGTTGGAGTCAGATGAAGAAAATATGATTTGATTTTGATCCATTTATGCAGTGAAACTGTTTAACCAGTTAACATTTAAACAGTGCAGCCATTTTAACTGGATTTGTAATTAGCATTGCAAATTTGTCTCTTGGGATAAAGGGATTACAATGTAAAAATCAGCGTACCTTCTTATGCCTTTGAATCTGTGGGTGGATCTTAGCGGTTGTCTTGACGTCCCTATGCAGTGTCTGTAAATTCAAAGGAGGCTGTTTACCATAGTCATGTTTTAGCCCTTGTTTGTTTGAGTGGGTGTAGTCTGGATGCGTGTGGTGTGTTTGAGGGGCTGACACAGGCTTCTTCATATGGCAGGCCACTGGAGGACTGCTGTTTGCAGGCTGTGTTTGGCATTAACCGCCCAAACTTTGGTATGTTTTCTGCCTAAACTTAGGCTGCACTGTTGTTTTGTGAGCACATTTTCTGTTGTATCCTACTGTAATATTTTAGAGATTTCTGAAGGTTTATTTTCTGTCTGCAAAGTAAATAATGCCAGTTCATCACTTTGTTTTATTATTGAATAGTTTTATTTCATGACTTTTGTAAATCAGAAAAAAAAAAAAGAATTCATTGTATTCAGGATTAATTGTCTGTTCCATTTGTCGCTATTATTAATAATAATAATAGTAGCTCATGTTCTTGTTTATTTTATTTGTTCTCTTAATTTATGCTTCTAATTGGTCCATTTCCCACCGCTCAGTTCTCTCTTTCACACACACATCCTCAGCCAAAACTCTTTTGAGCTCTTTTCATATTTCGCTGCCAACCTCTTGCAGCACCTATGGGAATGATTGACAACTTTTGGAACGTCCTTATTAGAGTCTTTTCCCCCTTAATTGCTGACATTTATCCAGTGTTTCTTGATGTTTGCTAATGTATTACTGCTGCTGCTCTCTGAGGGTCTCTGTGGCCCACGGCTGTTATGGGCTTTCAGCGTCACAGACCTGCGGAGGCGGCTTATTGGGCCCGTTGGTTGCCGTAGCGACGAGGCTCAGCTCTAAGTCCGTACAGAGCCCCTTGTGAGATTGCTGTCTGCAGGTGAAGTTCTTCCGTAAGAGAGGTATATACACTCTTATATTGCCAATCATCTGTCTTCAGAACCGCCGACTTGCCGTCAATCTACACTCCCTGTCCCTTACTGGGGCCATCTGACATAAATCATGCTTTACATGTTTAGATCAACACCCTGCTCACTATCCCAGGGTTGTATTTAACAGCAGGTAGTGCTGTTCTGTCGTATGCAGGTGAAATGGATCTGTAATGTTTGATCTGTTGTAGTATAGACTTTTCCCTATCAGATCAGTTCTTCACTTTGCATTGCAGGATTTGGAAACTAATTTTGGAAACTGTAAATTAACATCAGCATATTTTTATTCTCCTTTTTTTTATATTATTATTAAATAATGATAAAAACATTTTTATATTTTACTTGTATTTGTTATTTTTATAAATTAATTTGATATAATGTTTTATAATTTTTTTTTATAAATTAATTAATTTAATATAATTTATATTTATTTTATTATTTATATATTTTATTATATATTATAAATGTATTATAATTTCTATTTAGATATATTGTTGTTTTTTGGAGAAATTAAAAAAAAATATATATACACACTACCAGTCAAAAGTTTGGAATCGGTAAGATTTTTTAAAAAGATTTTAAAAGAAGTTTTGTCTGCTCACCAAGGCTGCATTTATTTAATTAAAAATACAGTAAAAACAGTAATATTGTGAAATATTACAATTTAAAATAACTGTTTTCTGTTTGAATATATTTTATGAAGTAATTTATTCCTGTGATCAAAGCTGAATTTTCAGCATCATTACTCCAGTCTTCAGTGTCACATGATCCTTCAGAAATCATTCTAATATGATGATCTGCTTCTCAAGAAACATTTATTGTGTACAATTCTACAAAATATTTGTGTACAATATTTTTTTTCAGGATCCTTTGATGAATAGAAAGTTCAAAAGAACAGCATTTATTTTAAATATAATCTTTTGTAACATTATAACTGTCTTTACTGTCACTTTTGATCGATTTAATGCATCCTTGCTGAATAAAAGTATTAATTTCTTTAATTTCTTTTCAAAAAAATAAAAATGAAAATTCTTACTGACCCCAAACTTTTGAACGGTAGTGTATGTTATAAAAGCTTTGTATTTTAGATAAATGTTGTTCTTTTGAACTTTCTATTCATCAAGGAATCCTGAAAAAAAAGTACACAACTGTTTTCAACATTGATAATAATCATAAATGTTTCTTGAGAAGCAAATCAGCATATTAGAATGATTTCTGAAGGATCATGTGACACTGAAGACTGGAGTAATGATGCTGAAAATTCAGCTTTGATCACAGGAATAAATTACTTTATAAAATATATTCAAACAGAAAACAGTTATTTTAAATTGTAATAATATTTCACAATATTACTGTTTTTACTGTATTTTTAATTAAATAAATGCAGCCTTCTTTTAAAAACATTAAAAATCTTAGATTCCAAACTTTCGACTGGTAGTGTGTGTATGTGCATATAATTTTTTTTTTTTTTTTTTTTTGGCTCTCCAGACCTATTAGTTTAAAAAATATATACTGTTTTGACACTGGGGTCCACACTATAGAATTATATAACTTAATTAATGTAAGAGACATTTGCTGTGGACTGCCACTTACATCCAGCAAATCGTAGCAGTTACAGATTACACCTTAAACAGGTGGAAAACATCTCCTAGCCTATTCACACTATTTTTTTCTCGAAGGGCTTAGTTCTGAAAGGTTCACTGGGCTTTTTAAACACTGTATTTGACCCTAGATCTTAATCAAGACTGACACCTCTTCAAACTCTAACCTGAAAGGATCCAACAGGTGTTTAGGGTGGGGCTTCTTATTTTTCTTTTCTTTTCTGGACTCCACAGTCTCTTGCTTTTTTCGCGCTCTGTAGCTCTCTTGTCCTCATCTATCAAAGAAGGCAGGCACAAGGTGCAGCTTGGGGCTCTCGGACGACTAGAGCAGCTGTCAGCAGTAATTATCTCCTTCACAGCCTGAGAGATGGAGAATGACAACAAATCGCTGAAAACAACCTAGAGGAGAAGAAAAAAGAAAAATATTAGCCGAAGAAATATGTTTAGTAGATGGGGAAGGAGAATTTTTCTTAAACGAGAACAGAGAAAGAGAAATGGAATTCCTCTTTTGCATGGTGCTCAGTGCTAGGGGATTTAATGCAAGTGTTAATGAAAGGGGTCCAAAAGAGGAGGATTTAGTTCTTTGTTTGGAGGTGGGGAGGGAGGTGTGGAAAGATGAGGGGGTGACCTCTCCCCTGTAGCCTGCGGCTCTGACACGCACACACATATGCACTCAGACACACTCATACCATTAGGCGATGGGGTCAAAACATGGACGTTTTATCTCTTACCTGTGACTAAGTGCTTTAATTCTACCTTTCTTCATGTTAAATGGGATATATCATGTAAAGCAGGATTTACATTGTTTGTTTTGAGATAAAGGGGTTATTTACCATGTAGATGTACTGTAGCATTCAGAGCCCTGACCATTAATGAGAACTAAAAAAGGAAAAACTCAATATTCAGATAATCATGATGAGCAAATTAAAGGGATAGTTCACCTAGAAATGAAAACATACGGCTCTGTACGGACTTATCAATGAATTTCTTTGGAATACTAAATTAGGACTTTGTGTGTGCCTTCAGTAGTGGCACAATTTACCCCACTCTTCCCTGGTGAGTTCTACATTTTCTCTGGCCTTCGGCATTCTGATCCTCCTGCAAAAAGAACATGTCTGACTTTTGGACAGAGTTCTTGATTGTGTCACCCAACAGTACTGTACATTGTCTCCCTGTACAGGCAGTCTGTCTTTAATTAGTCCTTGTAGAAGAGAAACACTGTCTGTGATTCTTCTCTCTGTGTGGGCCATCACAAAAAGAGAGAAAGTGTGTTGTGTGTTTGTGTGTTTTGGGGGAGTTAGCGCCCTGTTGAAGTACTTGACACTCTGAAATCCTCTCTGAGTTGCATTATGGGATATTATGGTGCTTAAACCAAAGCTTCTTTACACTTAATCGGTTATGTCTGTTAATCAATACCGAGACTTGACATCAGTTTTGGTATGTCTCAAGTTTGTTCATTTCTTTTTGTAGAAATTGTTTTTAAATTAGGTGCCCCGTTATTTTAAATGTTAAATTTCCTGCATGAACACCAACATATGTATATATTGTAATGGCTAGGCCATGGCAGCTATTCTTTTAACTTTTTTTTTTAATTTAAAGTCATGGCTTGTAACTTTAGCCTGATCAAGCAGCACCAGTTCTTACTGGGTAAAATTACAGATCAGAGATATTGTCATATTTTACAGCTGATCATTTTTGTATATTTTATTATAAATATACAATTATTTTTAATTAAATATATTTTAATATTCAATTTTTGTAAAAAATTTCCAATATGCAGAACAATTTATAATAATAATAACAATAAAAATAATTGTTGTTCTTATGAAAATCAGCATTTTTTTATTTTTATTTTCCATTTTTTGTGAAGTTGTTTTGCCATCTAAATTGTTGCAAATTAATCGGCTTTAACTTTTTAGCTTAAATTGCAACGTATTTGTCAGTTAAGAATTGTTGGCTGTTTGAATGATTCATGATAACAATACTTTAAGTAAGTTACCTGTGAACACAGTGGTGTAATGGTGTACCATTTCTTTAGAATCCCACTTAATCAAGCCATTTATCTGTATATCAGAAATTGAAGAGCCTATAACCGATGAAGTAAAAATGCTAGTGATAATTATTCCTCAAATCAAAACAAAAATCTCTCTAAAGCACCTTAATGTGTTTGTAGAGTACCAGAGCCCCCTGCAGCCAGTTATCCATCTTTCTCTATCTCTTTTTATTTTAGTTTCTTGTCTGTATTAGTACCTGTTTAAGTATGATTTCCATTAATCTTGGTTTAAAGTACAGAGCACTATGGTCATTTAGGTATCTGAAATGAATATGTAAAAACAGACCGTGATTATAGTGTGTAATTGGTAATGTCAGGTAAGAGTCGAGAGAATAGAGCTCTGTGCTGTCGCTCCAGGGAGTTGTGAGTGTGTGTGTGAGTGTGTATATGTGTATGGGGCTAGTCTGTAATGAGTCCCTGTAGTGTGGAGTGCTGCTGACATTTCCACTCTAGCCTGAGAGTTAATGAGGTACTCAGGCCTTCACCAGTAGCTCACCGCATGCTGCATGTGATGCTCTTTAGAGTGCCAAGCATACAGAACCTCTATCACAAGCCAGAGAAACCCTGCGTAGATGAATATCGGTCTGTGCAAACTTTACTGGGGAAAGCAGTCTTAAAGGAATAGTTCACCCAAATATTCTGTCATCATTGGCTCATCCTTATGATGTTCCAATCCCAAAATGAACTTCATATAAGTTAGCAATGATGACTTCATTTAATTTCAAGCAGTGGTCTTTTCATTAACAACAGTGCCGTGTGTCTTTCAACATACGACAAAAACGGTGTTGTCCTTCTATATTTTGTCTTATGTCCTGTCCTACAAATAATAATAATAAACATACAGCAAAAAGGTTGGAAAAACAATGCTATAAAAAGGTGTCTCTCTTCAAGGCGGACGGGGCCCAATAGGGAGCATCAACAAACTTCCAACGGGGCCTTAGGATGACTTAAAGTTATTTAAAATAAGATAAAACAAACATTAAAATAAGCTAAAACAACTAAAAAACAAGATATTTCTTAGTATTGGGTTATTTTTATAACAAATATACATCAATATTCAAATGTTGTTGTGGACAGTTGCCTTAAAGTCAAAAGATTGAGATCCACTGCTATAAAATGTCTAACAAAGCTGTTTTGTGATTGTGCAGATGACTCTGGCCGCCAGTGGAATCAGTTACCCCTGTCACCACCTGACTGTGTGCAGAAGATCTTCTCCTGCGCTCACGGTGGACCAGACAGATGAGGTAAAGCAGAACAGATGTCAACAGCACTACAATGCACAGTCAGACCTTCTCTCATAATTTTTACATTCATAAATTTAATTTCTGCTGTTTTTGTTTTTAGCTTTTCAACATATTGAAAGCCAGCATGTGGTGCCACTTTTGGCAATTCTAATGTTTTGTGGGATTTTTAATTAGACTGCTCCGCCCAGCCAAAATGGATAAATGATTGCCATTTTTATCTTTAATGAGAGATTCGTTGTTGGAATAGAAATGAAGTCCTGTTCTAAATTGATGAAGTAACGTGTAGTGGGCACAGTGATCACTGTCGAGTTGCCAGGCGTAACACTGCAGCCAGACTTGCCCCTGCGTTTCAAATCTGATGGCAACCTTTCAACAGATTTGCAACTATTACATTGTCTGCACCATTCATACTAGGTTTGGTCCAAAATGTGGAATTAAAATGGGAATTATTTTATGAATTTATGCTTTTTATGAAGTTATAATTGTGTGAGCACCAATATAGAATTTTTTTTTTCTTTAACATTTTTGTTATTGCCAGCTTTTGTGTCTTTTTTTTTTTTTTTTTTTTTTTGCCTGATTTTAAACACAAATTCCTTTCACATTGAATGAAATTGAGATTAGAAATTAGGATAAAATTAACATTTTATATACTGTAGAAAAGATTTTTAATAGTTTTATAGCGTTGCATAGAAACAAATCTCAAGAGGCCTTTTTATGGCCTTTTAAGTCAGAAATGAGTATATACTCACTCTATAACTGAAATATTCAATAATTATATTAGTTTTATTTTTAAATGTTTATTTTATTAAATTTCGTTTTATTTTAGTTAACAAAAAAAAAAAAAATGGGGTTGGCAAATTTAACCAGGCATGCCACAGTTGGCACTGAAGCCATTAGACTGAGATAAATAAATTTTTAATGTATTTAGAATATATTTTAGAGATCTTTTATTCCCTTGTCATACTGCCTTTTGCATTAGACCCTTTCCTGTTATAATTTATTGGCATGGTCTCCAATAAATTATGCATCTCTGATATATTGTGCATCTCTAGTTGCATAAATCTCTAGTTTTTGCCAAGTTTCTTAACAAATTGCCTTTGCTTGTGTGTTACAGTGCACAGATGTCCACATGGTCAGTGACAGTGAGGGGGATGATTTCGAGGATGCACCTGAATTTGGTGTAGATGAATCCGAGATCTTTGGCATGGGAAGCTCGAGTTGTCGAAAGTCTCCGATGAGTAAGTTATAGTGTCATTTCATCTGGGGCTGACCATAAGGATCTGTTTTAATGTATTCCTTCATCTTCCCTCAGTGCCAGAGAACAGTGAAAATGAGGGTGATGCCTTACTGCACTTTACTGCTGAATTTTCTAGAAGGTGAGATCTCTGGACAAAGTAACATTTGTAATCCAATTTCACTAAGAAAAACCAAACATATACTGCATTTCTTTGTAGTTCAGTATGTGGTGTCTTAAGTACACATTTTTCCAGCACTGCTTGTTTTGAAGAAGTGATTTAATGTGTTTGAAAATAGCTAGTTTGATATTTGGTATTTACTCAGAATCAGCACACTGAGGTTTGCTTTGTGTGTTTTGTAGATATGGCGATTGCCATCCTGTGTTCTACATCGGCTCCTTGGAAGCAGCATCTCAAGAGGCCTTTTACGGCAAAGCTAGAGATGTGAGTATATACTGAACTCCAAAATGTACCCATCAATAAATGTATCATTTCTATCTTGGTTTTTAATTTTATTAAGTGTAATCTTTTATTAAATTATTTATTTATGTATTTTTGTTTATTTAATTTAATTAAGCTTCATTTATAATAAAATGAGATTTTTATTTTATTTTATAATTTGATTGAATTGATGGTGACAGTCTGAGTACTGGAAATGATAGGGAAAACAGTAGGAGGTGAGATTAGGACCTGAGCCAGATTCCAGAAACCTATGTCGCCCACGTCTAAACACATGCACTACCAGGTCACGTCTCCAGCATTTCTTCTGAGAGTCATATGCACAGGTATATAAACAACGCTAAACGTTTGATTGGCAGAACTGGCCCCCCATCATGATAAATCCCCATCAAATTTCCGTTTCCCATTTGAACAGCTGAAGCTTTATTTAGAACAGCTTTGTGCTGGTTTTCCCGCTGTGTCCTCATAAGGAGGCTTGTATCAACTGACAGCTTGTGTGGATTACGGTCTTATTAGACTGGGAGGATGCAGCAAGATGTTCAGGGGGTTTTGAGCATGAGGAGCGGGCTGGAATGGCTTCCTGCCTGCAGCCCAGCTGATCTCCTCCTCTCCTCAGCACAGGCACAATATGGCCGCCGCTCTCCCCCGAGGACACAGTTCAGTATGTCAGTAAAAACAAACTAACGTAAGAAGAAGAGATGACCTGCTGTGTTCCTCTTACGCAGACAGTCAGTGTTTTTCTTCACGGGTCATACATTATCCATGTGTGCTTTTCTAGTATGTCTTTCTCAGTTGCTTGAAATGTTTTCCATTTGGGTTTCAGCCAGTGGATTTATCTTTAGGAAAGATTTAATGGGACATATTTAAGGCATGCGTCATTAAAAAGTATTTATTACCTCATAAAAATGATGGGAGATTTTCTAAAAATGGGGGGATGTGTCAACTGGGAATTTGTTCCATGACTGCAAAGTCCCAAATGACTTGTGAAAATATTTTTTAGTGTATTTATAATAAACACTAATTTGTGGAATTAATTAAAGATGATGTAATTTCTGCTCACTAACATCACCATGTAGAATTGCAAACATAATAAGTTTGAAATGGGTTTCTCAAACACTATCGTCAGAAAGCCATTTCAAACTAGATAATCCTGCCACTTACGCCATTGGTTGAGCCAGTGTTCACCACCTTTGAGTCAGCCGGACTTCTCGTTAAGTGTACGTTGTTTAGCCACGGCTGAGAACATTTCATGTGCACGTGTGCATGTGTGGGATGGATTTTTCTGAGGGCACTTGTGCCCCTCTCTCATAGGCCTGAGAGGCTAATCACTAAGTAAAACACTACATGTGATGAAGTGTTTCTGAAGTGGGAGATGCTCCCAATCCGTCCTTAATGAAAATGCCGGGGGCCCTGGAGTTCATCCGGAGGATCAGCGAAAGACTCTTGAGTCAGGCCACCCATCAGCACACAGGCCTCATCACAAATCCCCTTAACATCCAGCTAATCACGCTAACCCTCCTCTGCCACCCGCACAAAGATGCCCATCAAAATTCATAGCTCCTCTGCGCCCTTCATGGCTTTTTCATGCATGAGCTTTATGGCGGAGCCTCCGTGACGAAGCAAGTTTTCGGCCTGCAATAAAAGAGGTTTTCTGACACCCGAACGACTTCATGTTATTGATGCTGCTATGCTAACAGTGGAACTGAGGAAAATTCACTCGTTTTTAAACATTGATCGAACACATAGATGGTGTTTAAATGTTGCCTAATGAGCATGAACCTTTATGTCTTGTTTAAAGAAATGGTTCACACAAAAATGAAAATTGTCATTTACTCACCCTTTTTGTTCTAAACTTCTATGACTTTTTATTCCACGGAACACGAAAGATGATTTTTTTTTTTAAATTTAATTCAGTGGTCACTCTTTTCCATGCAATTAAATGGGCCCTGAAGCTTTCAAGCTTTAAAAAGGACCCAAAAGCAACCAGAAAAGTATCACAGAAATGGTCCATTCGACTTGGGCGCTATATTCTAATCCATACGATACTGCCATAGCTCTCAATGGCAAATCTATGAGAGAAGTAACAATGTCCCATTCATGAGTGATTATTTCTTGTGAGTCAAATCTTTTCTTGACAATCCTGTGATCAATGATCTAGTCCTAATGGTTCACTTGCACAGTGGAGGGGGATATTAAAATGACTATTATAATTTAATATATAAAAAGGACTTACATTGTATTCTGTTCATCTCAAAGCTATCAGAAGACTTTAATGAGCCATCTTTATGATACTTTATGATGCTTTTGCATCCTTTTTTAAAATTTGAAGCAAACTGCATCATGAACAAGAGAGTTGTTCAGAATAAAAAAAAAAAAAAAAAAAGTCAAAATAAGTCATGGTTTTTGAATGACATGAAGGTGAGAAAATAATGACAGAATTTTAATTTCTAAGTGGACTGGCCCTTTAAGAGTTGCATTGCATATAAAAGGCAGTTCCTAAAACTAAACACTTTTTTATTTACTACTAAAATTACGAAATACTAAAATTATTATTATTACTAGATTATTGTTCAGTTTTTGTAGGAGAATCTCTCATAGTATTGAAAGTGCCATCTGTTAAAGCACTCCGCTACAGGTCGAAAGAGCAGTAATATGAACTCCTCATTTCCCATTGTTTGCTTTCCTACAGCCAAAAGAGGATGATCACTTTCTCCATCTCTCCCCCTCCAGCACATACACATCGCCTGTAATTAAAAACATCCTTTCACAATGCTTTTAAAAGAAACGTATGGTCGTCTGTGTAACTAGCGTAACTCTCACGGTTGGGCAGGTGAAGCCACCAACAGAATGTGTTTTGTGAAAACTCCCAAAATCTATTTTTTTCCAATCAGTAGAGTCCAGTAGATATAATTAGACAAAACTAGCTCCTCCTTACATCCTAAGATATAATGTGATGCTAACATCAGGACATTTTGCTAGCTTTATTTCTATTTCTGCAGTGTTCCACTGATAGCTCCACCCACAGTGGAATCTTATTGGCCCATATTCCCTTTTGGTAGCTGTTTATTAAAATCACAATGTAACGGAAGTAGTGACAGATCTTTTTTTCCATAATGTTATTAGTCTCACGCCCATGGACCATTGACTGAATGTCTGATGTATATGGCACACAAAATTGGAAACATTTCAAGAGTTTTGAAGTCCTCATCTGATTAGTTGAATTCTACAGGATTTCCAGGAGACGTGTGTGTTACGTTCTTTAACGGTCCGCCTGGAAACAAAGATGCCATGACGCCAAACCTCGTCATGGAAGAAGAAAGCTGTAATGTTTACAACTGTGACAATGAGCACTTATTATGTCAACTAAATGCCATATTTTCAAAAGTGTGTGAAGTATGTAAAGTTCGCAGCACACTCTTTAAAATACGTCCAAGAGTTTTTCACACCGGTCTAAAATGATAGTTTTATTACATTTTCAGTTACATTCCCTTAAACATGACGTGGAACAAAATGAACTGTGATTGGTTGCTTCAAATATCAGTCAGAAGGCCTCTGGGCGGTCCTTGGCCAATGAAAGATGCTATGGAGTCTGGCTATATTATGTACATCTGAGTAAAACAGATTATCAGAAAAGAAAAAATGTAGGACGGTTGACTCTGTTCTATTCATTGGTTGTTGACTGGATTCAGGCAGATCTGAATGCAGGCTTGCAGTCGATTGTAAGAAAGGGGTTGGGTTTAAATGGCCTAAATGATTAAAGAAGTCTTCCTTTTCACTGGAAGACTGAGTTATAACATTTTGATTAAAAAAATTATGAGCTAAAAAAATGCATGGCAGACTCAAAAAATAGTGCATTTTGATTTTATGCCGACTTTGATTGTGTCACATAGCATTCCGCTTCAGTTTTTTTCTGTCGCATTACGTAACACTGGAAACTTTGATCCTTTATTTGTGTATAGTGATATTTAAGAACAATTTTATTCATTTGGCTCAATGTGGTTAGCATGCCTTAATCCCTTGACTAGGTGAATTCAGTCCTGTTCACATCAAGTTTGATGCAACTAAATGACACAAAGTAAAGACATTTTTGCATTTCCGTCATCCTCCAAGTTACGATATCTGAATGAAACATTGGCTTAATATCTGAATAATGACTATTTTTGTTCAGATTCATGTAAAGGAGTACAAAGACATGCAATTTTTCATTTCAAAATCCTGTAATTCGTGTTTCACGTGCCAAAAAGTCATGCTTGATGTGAATAGGCCTTCAATTAGCAGGTAAACACACTTTGTCTTTGTGTTCTGCTGCAACACTGACTCACATGTCCAAAGTTAGCCTGGGAATTCCTTACTTTCTGACAACTGTGTGAAAGCTAGTGCTGTCCCACTCACAAGACAGATCAGCTTTCTCTCTCCCTCTCCCCACCTCCCTCTCTGTACTCTCCTCCCATGGTCCTCTCGAGTCTCTACCCTTTCCTCCACGCCATTTCAGGGATTCTTGTCCCGAGCAGGTGGGGGATGAGTTGAGGTGGCAGAAAGAGCTTTTGGGTCAGTTTCTTCCCCAGAACAGACCCAGTAATTTGGACTGAGCGCTGATTTCTGCAGGCTAAGAAAAGCCCCACAAAACAGAGGGAAAGAAAGGAAGAGGAAACAATGGGATGAAAGTAGAGAGGAGGGACTGTGGGTAATGGAGGGGCGTGGAACGAGGGAGCTGACCAAAGACTGTTATTAGCGAGAGTAGCTTCTCCCCACCTCTTCAGTGAAATCTTAGAGGCTTCAAAAGGTCAAAACGTTTTCGCAGCTCGGAGCGAATACGCTCAGTCGGTGCTGGAACAGCCATGTCAGTTTTAGGACAGACTGCAGGAGAGGAGTGGTAAAAGTTCATGTCTCGTTTTCATGCAACCCCCTTTCAGTTTTTGACGGGTAAAATCTCTCCAGGTCCCATTTGCTTGTCTACCCAGCGTGAGTGTTTAATCTTTTCAGGGCCTTGAATTGGGCTGGTGAAAGAGGCCTGAGCTCTCTCCCGCCAGGGGCCATGCGGCTCATTCGAGAGCTTTAATCACTGTGCAAACACAGCAGCGCTCCTTCAGTCCTCCATCCATACACACCTCCATAGAGCCCAACTTTCTCTCCTCCGTTGACGCCCTACTTTGCTTCTGTCCGTGCTTTGCTTTTGGTTTTTCCTCCGTCGGGCTGTCGAAATCCCTCCTGCTGCATTCGACAAACTGTCGGGGGTCAGAGCTGTAGGAAACGTTCAGAGTTGTTCTGTAATTCGGTGGATTTTATTCCCCTGCCTTGTCTGGCAAAACCTTTCATGTTTGTGGCGGTGTGCCTTTATTTTTTTTTTAATTAGTTGTTGGGTTATGCGAGCGACCGCCATACATCTGACGGTGTAAATATCTGTGGATTTGGACGTGCTTTGACATCAGCAGTGCCTTCCTGTGCTAACCTGCGATGATGGAAGGAGGGCACTGGCATTTGATGCAAAACAAATAAAGCGATTTGTTCGTTTTTTGTTTTTCAGAGAAAGTTTGATTTATCCTGCATCAGTTTGATTTGGTTTGGGTGTTTGCTTTGCTCGGGGATTGCAGGGAGGGCACTCGCTGTGTTTTTCTGCTCGTGGACCCTGGTGAAGCATTAGTGGCCTTAAAGCTCTCAGAAAGCCTGATGGTGAATCATGAAATAAGGGTGGATCAGTGAGCCAGGATTAGATGGGTTCTGGCTTCATTAAGGCTTCAGTTTTCATGCTTTTTCTTCCCCCTGCAAATTTAGATGTGGGGATGGAATGACTTGTGTGGGCATTAGTTTGTAAATGTCTGAATGTGTTAAATTCTTTGCAACTATTTGAATGGTTGGGGAAAATGATTTTCAACTTTTGAGTTTTTAAACTTTTAAATCTGTTAACAGTTCTCAAATATGCATTCTTCTCCTGGTGTGAATTGATAGCCATGCTAAAATACTCTGACTAGTCAGCTATTACAGTGCACCAATATTGAATCTCACGCTACATTTTGTTGTGTCCAGCTCAAAATTAAGTATAAAAACAAGTATAATGTGATCAAAAGCTTATTTTGTTAAAATATGCATTTTTGCATATTCTGAAGGGTATGTAAACTTTTGACCACAAATGTATTTGTATAAAAATACCACCCACACACCGGTTACATTGAATACATTCATATTTTTATAATTTTAAAACATTATTATACTATTACATTACATTAAATTACATTACATTAAAATCTTTGTTTTTATTTGTATTTATGTTTTTAAATATTATTAATAATTAAATGTTGTATTTAAATATGCTTAGGAGCAATTTTTGGACATTAATGCCACTTCTGTGCCACATTTAAAAGTCTTTGTAAGCACCTTTTTTTTTTTTTTTATAAAATTTGGTTTGATTTGTTTTATCTGTTCTGTTGAAATCTTAAACGATCTCATTATTTGGCTACAAATTGCTGAGGGCAGCAAATACAATAAGAATTGCTTTTCTGATTTCCAAATATTTCTTCTTCAAAAGTACTTAAGGAACCACAATCATTAAGAATCTAAATCAGAACCAGAATCTTAATCCATATGGTACCTATCCCTAACTCTTTGTATATGTGTGTTTCTGTTGTTCAGAGAAAACTGCTGGCCATCTACCTCCACAATGACGAGAGCGTCCTCAGTAACGTGTTCTGCTCCCAGATGATGTGTGCGGACTCCATAGTGTCATATCTCAGCCAGAACTTCATCACATGGGCCTGGGACGTTACTAAGGAAGCTAATAAAGCCAGGTAACACTTTTTTGCAGTCTCACTTTCATCTCTCTCATGGCATGCACTCACAGTGGCAGTCAAACCATCAAGAACGGTGTGGATCGGAAGCATTTTCACACTCAAAATGGATGATCTCTTAATGAGAGGCATTCCTCCCTTCCCCCTCTCTCCTGACTCTCTCCTCATAGAGGGCTTTAACAAAAGATGTCGTGTTTGCTCACTGAGGCCCCGGTAGGGCAATCTGCACTAATCTGCCCCGCTAAAGGGTCAGTTAGACACACAGCCATCATAGAGTGTACTCCTCAGAATGTCTTCATTTCAGGACACCAGTCACAGAGGTGGCGAGGGTTTTATATTTTGTCTTTGGTCAGTTGCAACTTTTGGCCCTTAGAGACAAGAAAAACATACATCTAAAATAGTACTGATTGAAAAAAAAAAAAAAAAAAACTATCCTGCCCTGTTTCAAAAGTGCTTGTTTTTCCAATACTTTGAGTTAACTGTATGAAGATGTATCCCTTATTGCTTCATGTGGAAACGAAGCAAGCAAAATGAAGATGGAAGGCCAAATAAGGAAATGAACGGAGAGAAAAAGAGGGAGAAAGTTGGTCAGGCAGCAGATGGATTCTTGATTGGACCCAGCAGGCTTTGCTTCTGAGCAGGCCTCCACTTTTCCTTCCAGTAGGCTTCACCCTAAAGGCCTCCCTCCGGAGCGGACAGAGAGAGAAAGACCAGCCAGTGACCTGCTTCTGCAGGGGCTCCTTCAGTCCGGCCCGGCCTCTATACCCTTCTCCCTCCCCTTCTGCTTTTTGCCCCAGCTGAGCCTTTCTACCACAGATTAAAGGCGGGCAACATCTGGGGCTATTCATAATGCCAACAGAGAGACACACAATCCTTATACCCTGACATACTCATACACACATACACACCGTATTCTCACGCTCCAGAGCCAGGCCTGACTGATTGGTGATTGTGGATGGTGACTGGCAGTGTTTTTCAATGCTAACTCTGTGAATGAACCCTGTGAATCGCTAATCGCTGACACCGATCACATAGACTCTCAGCATAATTGTGCATTAATCCGGAGCCCAAATGTAATTAGAGTGAATGTAATTAGCACCCACAGGTGCTACAGGTGCTCTTTGTTGCTGGTATAAGTAAGAGAAAGCTGCAGGTCACAATTTGATGGTGCATTCTAGCAGATACGATTCAGTCATTTTTTTTTCAAGCTTGTTGAAAAATCGAAGAGATTGCGATTCATAGACATATTACTACTTTTTTTTTAAGGGGTACCCTATATGTTTCCTCCTTTGCTCCAGCAAACAGTGATGAAAATGTGAAAATAAAGAATGTCTTTTTTTTTGCCCTCGCCCTAAGATACATTGAGGGGGGTTAAAGATCAATATAAATGCCTTTTAAAAATACACTCTTTGGTCACCCAAGAGTGTTTGCTCTAATCCAGAGTATAGCATTTTGATGTGTAACTTTTCCTGTTTTGCTACAGACATAAATAATACCTCAAAATTATGTGACTTGTCGAGTACGAGTGCTATTACCTCAGACTATCAAAGTTTTGCCTTGTCAATAATAAAATGTCAAAAAATCCGAAGACGATATAAAAATCAAATTTTCATAATTTGTGAATCATCAGAAGTATTTAGAAACACCAGGAAAATTCTTTTAATTCTTTTCTTTATTTTAGCTGTGCAATTGTGTCTTCGCATAGTTTGAGTATCATGATCATTGTGATCAAGAAACTGTTTTCTCAGGAAACAGTCAGGGAAAGAGCAGTGCACACCCTGTGGCCCCAGCAGATGGTCTGATACTGTGCCACACCTCTCAGTTCAAGCCATGGGGAAATATTACGGTTCACACACTCAAGAGTGTGACGTGAGCGAGGGATGAGAAGGAAACGAGAGCTTGTCACTCCAATTATGAAGCCATCTTTGACGAGAAGATTGAAACACCTGGTGTTACTAACTAGAAAATCAAAAATAACTCCCCCGAGGTCCTTTGAAAACTCTTAACATTCTTCAAGATTTTTTTTACGCATCACTGATGTGACAATGAACTGCCAACTGCAATGCCTGATGGGACCTCTGGAAACACAAGTGTTATTTGTATGATGTTTAATTTTTTTTTGGCAGTGAAACAGCTCTACTGAATCTAGTCATCTGTAATACTGCATTACAAGTTACACTGAAGATAGCTGGCCTGTTGTCCTGTTAGTTGGCTATTCATAATGCCAATAGAGACACATACACACAATCCCTTATACCCTGACATACTCATACATGGCACCCTGTTTTTGGTAGGCTACCCTAAGTTTATTAAATGCTCTATAACATGAGACTCTCTGAAACGCCTTTGGAGATGGCTTATGGTAGAGAAATGAACATTCACTTCCTGGGCAACAGCTCTGGTGGACATTCCTGCAGTCAGCATGCCAATTGCACGCTCCCTCAAAACTTGCAACATCTGTGGCATTGTGCTGTGTGATAAAACTGCACATTTTAGAGTGGCCTTTTATTGTGGCCAGCCTAAGGCACACTTGTGCAATAATCATGCTGTCTAATCAGCATCTTGATATGCCACACCTGTGAGGTGGATGGTTATCTCGGCAAAGGATAAGTGCTCACTAACATAGATTTAGACAGATTTGTGAACAATATTTGAGAGAAATAGGCCTTTTGTGTACATAGAAAAAGTCTTAGATCTTTGAGTTCAGCTCATGAAAAATGGGGGCAAAAACAAAAGTGTTGTGTTTATAATTTTGTTCAGTGTATTTCAGTCAAACTGCACCAGAGTTCGTTTGGAAGCGGACTCTTTTTCAGGTGGTGTTCACCAGGGTTCGGATGGCAGCATTCTCGCACTCACACTTATTCAAATGAACCACACTAACAGAGCAAGTGCACCAGAGTTTGTGTTAATCAAACCAAACCTGCCAAGTGTGAACACACCCTAAAAGAACTTTGAGACATTGGTAAACACACAACTATGTTTCAAGGGAACTTTTTTTTTCCTCACTTGATTGTCTTCAGAATGGAATGCCAGATTAATCCTTACTGCATACAGTATGTACTGTATACCGTTTACTATTTTTTTAATGAAATGTGAAATGTAGGGAGTATGAAACAGTAGCATGCCACATTGTCACAATATAATTAGCATAAAAGTGCAATATAACCATGTTGTGTGAAAAATGTTTTAACTTTAACTTAACTAACTCTAGAAGTATATCAAATATGTCAAGAATGAGATCACAGTTGACCTCTGCTTTATTCGTCACATTGGAAGGTCAGACGGAGTGCTTTTAATTGGGAATACAGTATTCCATGGAAATAGTATACACACTACATTCTATTTCAGAAAATATTGTCAGTATGCCGATCTGAAAATACCCACAGTCCATAAAGTGCTCACTCATCTTCTCCTGATGCAACTTTTTTTTTCTTAAATAGTTCTCTGATAATGGGGTGAAATTTGATGTGGAAAAAAAATCTCCAATTTCTCTTTTCTTCTCTCCCACGCTGGCCATGGCCCCTCACTCTAGTGTGTTCCATCTCTCCTCTATTTTACTTTCCAGTTATTAAAGCCGATGTTATTAAAAGAAGAGAGAAGCTAATCTATATTTGCATTTGCTCTATAGCGATTCATTAATATTATGACATTTACTGCGAGCTCTCTGAGTCTGCCTGCTACCCTTTTCCTTCAGCGAAACGTTAATTTAAAGTTCTGTCTTTGTAATGGAATAAGAAATCCTCTCTGCCCTATCAAATTCGGTGCAGCAGGAGCCGAATACTAATTCAGACCAGGGGAGTGTTTGGAGAAGGAACATCCTCCGAGCGGAGAGCAGAATTGGTTTTAAAGTCTGTTAATATAATGAGCTGTGTACTCTTATTAAGCTCAGTGATTGTTCAGGGGAGTTTCACTGGCTGTCTGTCCACTGTCCACTCAAATTACTGACTCTCTCTCTTTCCCTCTCTCTCTCTCTCTCTCTAGACTACTCACGATGTGTACAAGGCACTTTGGCAGTGTTGTTGCACAGACCATTCGGACGTACAAGACTGACCAGTTCCCATTACTTCTAATTGTAATGGGCAAACGGACATCAAATGAAGTTTTAAATGTCATTCAAGGTAAAATATATATATATATGTAAATTAACTATAAATAAAACTATACTGTAGGTAACATTTCATCAGTCATTAGCAGATCTTACGTAATGCCTACCAGATTTCTTATTATTTGAATATTACCAAAAAGTCTGAGATCACGGATGGATGGATGGATGGATGGATGGATTAACAGTCATTTTCCATTTGTTACATTTTGATATTAATAGTACAAGTATAAGTGCAAAATGAAATAACTCCACCCAGTCTGATTGTTGTTTATTTTCTGTTTGTATGATGAAGGCAACACAACAGTGGATGAACTTATGATGAGACTCATGGGAGCCATGGAGATCTTCACTGCACAGCAACAAGAAGACATCAAAGATGAGGTGAGACTGACAACACCAGACACCCACCTGACAGAGATTCATAAGCACCACATATTATGTTAAAATAATTGTATTACACAGTTACTTTTATGGAAAGAAATTACATTTTTAGCTCCATTTCAAACCTTAATGACTAGTGAGTTCCCTTAATAGGCAACATTTTAAGGCCTCATTGGTGCATCTCAGACACAAAAGTAGGCAACTTAATTATGTTGCTTCCTTAGATGCTTTGTTTAACCAAATTCTAAAGAATCACTTGATGTATCCTTTGTGGAGAAGTCAATCCCATGATTTAACTCAGCAGAAGCTCTGTACTTTCAAAAACTAATCCAATTATGTAATGCACGTTACTTGTAATGCACTACACCAGACACTGATGAGCACAAAGAGGTGCTTTTTTATTAGGTAGATTCAAAGTAATATTTTTAGGCCACAAAAAAGGGCATGTTGGGACAAATGACCACTCATTGTCTGACTCATACGAATCGCCCCGTCACACAGGGGTAAGAATAGATACTCCGCCTGTGTCTGTGTGTTTGTCTGGGTTTCAGACTGTGAAAGCAAAAGCACAATTCACTGGCTGTGTAATGTAAGCTTGCGGGGGCCTGTGCTTATGGAGTCGACACAAAGCTGGCAATGCAAGCTCAGTGTGTCATGTCTGCATGCGGTATGTGATTGTTTAAATCAGTACTAGGTCTGCAAACAAATGCATTTACAAAGAGCTGAAACAAAATGTCCATCTGTTCAAATGAATTGAAAACAATAATATGCTGTTATGTACCATATTTTAGCATGAATAACATTTTAAAGGGATAATTCACCCAAAAATGAAAATTATTCCATGATTTACTCGCCTTAAGCCATCCTAGGTATATGACCTATATGATCTTCTTTCAGACAAACATAGTCGGAGATATATTTTAAAAAATTTTCCAAGCTTTATAATGGTAATGAATGGGGGGCATTTTGAAGCCTGTTTTGTTTTGCTCTAACCTCTGCGCTTCCACGTTCGTCATTGTGGTCAGAGGTTACTCTTCCGCAGTAATCAATGCGTATGGTCATTGGCTGGATGCTAGTTATTATAGTTAATAAAGTTTTAAATATGGATATTTTTCTTACAAAAACCCATCGCTTTGCTTCAGAAGGCCTTTATAAACCCCCTGGAGCCGTATGGATTATTTTTATGATGGATGGATGAAATTTTTGGGCTTTAAAATCACGCACCCATTCATTACCATTATAGAGCTTGGAAGAGCAGTGATATTTTTAAATATATCTCCGATTGTGTTCATCTGAAAGAAGATTGGGATTATTTTCATGGGATAATTTTCATTTTTGGGTAAACTATCCTTCTATAGGTTATTCTTAGTAGTGGATCTCTGCAATTGTTGATGCAAATTTCAAGACCTAATTAAAAACACTAATTATTAATGTTTTTGTTACATGCCACATTCTCATGACAGGTCTGTCCACACTTGCTATGAGTTGAGCTAATTAGTCATCCTCACCTGTGTGTGTTAATGTTTGTGTCTGTGGTTTGGTGGGAAATATTCAGACAGCAAACACAGGTTACTGTCCCCCTGAGGCACATTGATTAAGTGATTTGATAAGTCATGACATTTCTTGGCTCGTCCCAGAATTCACCTTTCTGTTCGCACCCCTGCGTGACATACTTTAAATCATTATCAATTGCAAAAAAGCAACAGAAAATATTTATGCTATGTCATAATTGTCATAGTCCTTGCCATTGTCTCGGTGTAAGAACACTTCTGCTAGACTCAAGGTGTTTCGTTTAATCTCCTCATGCTATTAGGCCGTTTTCTCAGCTCGATGAGTAAGTTCTGTTAAAAATGTAATTTTTGATTTGTATCTGTTCTATTAGATCCATTAGGCTGTGAAATTTCTGCTTCCCTCAATCAAGAGCGCTTGAATAACTCTGACGCGTTGATGGATTTCTGCTGAAAGCTCCTTGACGGTTTGCTCCTCATGGCAATTAATGGCTGTAATCTGTTTGGCTGTTAAGGAAATGTGATGTGAATGGACACAAACAGGGTGCCAGGGTTATTGAGGTTGCCAGAGGAAATACAGAGGAGATATTTTCTCTCTGTAGTTCACACATTTGGCCTTTAGCTGTGAGGTGAAGTGATAAGATTTTCATTCATTTTCTGCTCACTGAAAAACAGTTTTTGGGGGAGAAAGTAATTAAAGAAGTAGTTCACCCAACAAATTTAAATAATTATTTACATACTAAGGTTTGGTTTCAGTACTCATTTCAATTTCAATTCATAAAACATTTCATAAAAGTAATTTTATGTGAATTGGACTAAGCTGACTGAACTAAATGTTTTTGATTCAACAAAAAGAACTGGTTCATAAAAAGTAATTTCTTTGTAAATTGGACAACACTGGTTGCGGTAAATGTTTTTGATTTACTAAAAAGAACCAGTTCATAAGAGTCAATTGTTAGTGAATTGCACTGCACTAGGTGCACTGAATGTTTTTGATTTACTGAAATGAACAGTTTCATAAGAGTCATTTGTTCATGAATTGGACTTCACTGGTTATGCTGGATGTTTTTGATTCAACAAAAACAGCTGGTTCATTAGAGTGGTTTGTTTGTGAATTGGACTTCACTGGTTGCACCAAATGTTTGGATTCACTAAAAAGAAAAGATCACCCAGTTCAATCAGACTATGAAAGAACAAAGCATTGAAGAATGTAGTTTTAAATCAAATTCCTTATTTGAAGTGCAGCTAGATGAACTGCTTGTGATCATGGCGCATTTCAAATCATGGGTGTGACACTCGAATCCAAAACCTTTGTTAACCTTGAATTTGTACACAAATGAGTGAGCCACCTTAGAAATGTCTGGGATTGTTTGAAAGCATTTGTTGTTGTGCCACCACTAACAGCCTGCCATTTGAGGCAGTTTAGGATTGCCCTTTTAAAGTTCTTAGCCGAAATGTCCCTGAGTGTGTGTCATTCCTGCCCCGTGCAGTCAGGTGACTCATGGTGACCTGTGTGTGTCTGTCCATTTGTATGGACAGATGTACACCCCTTATATACACTGTCTGGATCAACAGACAAACTCAGACAGCACACACTCATCCACCAAGATCACACCAGCATTCCTCTGTGTGTAAGTGACATGACCTGGGGTTGTGCAGTCAGGGGTAAAGTAGTTCTCTGCTTGCTCCATCAGCTCCAGTACAGGTCTTGGCACTGACTCACTGTATGTAGAGTGTTAGAGAGAGAAAAAAACTTTGCTCACCCCATTTTATTTTATTTTTTCATCTTAGATATGCCAATGGAGTAATCATATAATCAAATTGAACTACTTATTAATTTGGACAGTTTGGTCATTAACTTTAAAAAAAAAAAACATTTTTCATTAGATATGCCATATTTAAAAAAAAAAAAAAAAAAATTAAATAGCCTTTAGCTTGCATCACAGCCATGACCCATAATTTTCTACTCGCTGTTGCTAGTTAGAGGCATCGTAGAAATCATTTTATTAAATTTTACATTTTTGGTCTGATTTCCGAAAAGAAACAGACTAAATTTTTTTGTAAAATGTGTATATCTACATGATGTTTGTTTAGTTTAGTTTTGTTTAGTATTTTGTTTGGATTGGTTTCATTTTTTGTTTTGTTTTTGTTTCATTTGCAGGTTTCAGGTAGGGTAATGAAATATATTACTTGCTGGAAAATAACTATTCGAAGTAATCATTGATTTAACAACGCAATCTTTCATAAGGCTGTTGTCGTAATTTCATCAATCCATTTTTTTTTAACCAGGATTTTAGCGACATGCCTTTGTTGCATCTCCTTATCTATGGCAAAATCAGTGTAAAGTGCAGGCTTTCATGACTAATTGCTTTATTATAGCAGTGGCTTTTGAAGATCCTTTGGAAAGGTTTTGCCTTTTTATGAGCAACAGATTAGGCAGGTATTCAAAAGCACAGTGTGTTCAGAAAAGTCAGTGTATATTTGTTCTTATTTCCAGCCCTCAGATAAAATATCCAGTTGTTTGTAATCTCGATTCACCTGAATTGTTTCAGTGTTACAACTTAACAAATAGACACCCACACACATCAGCCCACAAACTCTTCCTATACCACAACATGGTTTCCACACACTCTTTTACAGCTCTTCTGAATAGAATTTGAGGATGTATCTCTCCTTTGATCAGCCTCTGTGCTCCATCCCTTCTTTCTCTCCGCTATCCTTCCTTTTCTTCTCCTTTGCTCTGTGTAGTCACAACTCTTTCACATTTCCACACAAAGTTTAGCCAGGAGAAAAGACCCTTAGTCTTAAAAGCGGCCGCAGACAATCGCATGAGCCTGACTGCACAAAAGCAACAGTAGTTATTCACAGTCGTCAGCCTCAGCAGGTAGACCTGCAGCTGGGTCTTAACAAACAGGATACACACACGCACACACACACACACTCGCAAGAATAAAAGAGCCCGTCCATTGTATGTAGAGGAACTCCACACATTCACTTCTATAAGATACTCTTTCAGTCGTCCCCAGTTAGTGTGTCTGACAATACAATAGAATTCAGTATGTGGCCATTCCTGCTGACAATGATGAGGAACCATCTCATACGTCAAAGATCCAGTGGGATTGTTATCTGCTAGACACATTCTTATTGGCTATCTGGTAGAGGATGTAGATAATAGAATATATAGAGGGGTCCAAAAGTCTGAGACAACTACAAAAATGCCCTTTTCTCCATTTCAAATTATATTGTCAGCTTATATATATATTTTTTGTTTTTGTGGGGGGGACAAATTAGTTCACATGGTCAATGTCTACTTGCTTTTCCAATTTGTGACCTAAAATAGTGAATTTTTTTTTTTTTTTTTTTTTTTTTTAATCAAATTCTAACCTTAGTATTTATTTACTTTACTTTTTTTAACTTATTGTCATTATTATTATTTCTCTGTCTTCAATGTTGTAAAATCTTTTTATTTCCAAGTTTAAATTAGATTCTTAAAGTCCATGTGAACCGGAAGTTGCAAACGACTTTTCTCCAGTGTTTTGACGTTTTTTCAAGTGAAACGGAATATTGAATAGAGGGCAGGGTTTTACTTTAGCGCTCCTCCTCTCCATCTCTCGCTCATAACGGACTAAAGGTTGGAGGGGAGTGGTTTAAGTGTTTTTAACCCAAGCTGTCAAACTGACGTCATCAGGGAAGGAACGCCATTCCAGACCGGAAGTAACTTTTCAGATTTTGATTAAAGATTACCATGACAAAAAAAAAATTCTGTGTATTAACTTGCACGGGTTAATTGTTCACCACATGACTAGTAATATGCACTAACAAAGTAAATAGGGTCAATTTTGATTTCATGCCGACTTTAATCTCAGATATGTTGGACCCTACTCTATATAAAAATATAAATATGAATATTAATGTTCATATTTAGAAATGAATTGTTTTTCTAGTTTTAGGACACATGACTAGCTCATGAGATGCAATTTTAACCACTTATACTTTTCTATTAGGATGAACGTGAAGCCAGAGAAATGGTCAAGAGAGAACAGGATGAAGCTTATCGTTTGTCTCTGGAGGCTGATCGTAAAAAGGTTTGGCAAGATTTTACATTTTTATTATTATTATAATTTCATGCATGAAGTGCTAGAAACCATGAATATTTATGTAAGTTATTCATTTTAAGTTAGGATTTATAATGAAATAAAAAGGTGCTGAATGATTTTGTAAATTTTTTATGTGAGATACATTAGTATAGTATGTTGTTAGTGAATTTGATATATATTTTTTTCAATGTTACCATTTTTACAGAGAGAAGCGCAAGAGCGAGAAGAGGCGGAGCAAGTTCGTCAGGAGCAAATCAGAAAAGAGCAGGAGGAGGAAAGAGAGGTGAGGTTTGCTTCGAATTTCACCGGTTTGGTTTCGATAACACGGTTAATATGACAAGTGCAAAGGATGATTCCAAGAAAAGCTGAGAATGACCCTAAATAATTCACCTTTAAAGTGGTGCGACAAGCCATATAATCATGATTCTTCCCTAAATGGAATTCTCAGAAATGTGCTAGTTTCCTTGTTGTTTTCTACGTAGATCCTAGTGAAGCTTTGTTTGATTGCAATATATCTCCTGCATTGTGTTACTATTTCTTTGCGTTGCATATCAGTTCCAGTTATTTAGTTCAAAAGAGCCATTAATGCTTTAGAAAACGTCTTAAATCTTTCTCATCCAATGAAGCAGAATAAATGAAAACAAAAATGACACTGATGCTTTAAGCCCAAATTTAAAGCTGTCAATTTCACTCACATTGACATTTAATGTGTTTCTGGATATTACAAGCATGTCACTTAAATAGGATTTCATGCCTCATAAGCCGACAAATAGCAGTGACAGTCATAAAGCTTCATGTCCTGTCTTAACCACTCTTATCAAACACATAGTTTACATTGTTACAAAAATCACATACACTACCAGTCAAAAGTTTGGACACGGTAAGATTTTTAATGTTTTAAAAAAAAGTTTCATCTGTTCACCAAGGCTGCATTTATTTAATTAAAAATACAGTAAAAACAGTAATATTGTGAAATATTATTACAATTTAAATAATTGTGTTCTATTTGAAAATATTTTAAAATGTAATTTATTCTTGTGTTGGCAATGCTGAATTTTCAGGATCATTACTCCAGTCTTCAGTGTCACATGATACTTCAGAAATCATTCTAATATGCTAATTTGCTGCTCAAAAAACATTTATGATTATTATCAATGTTGAAAACAGTTGTGTACTTTTTGTATACTACTTCATCCTTGATGAATAGAAAGGTCAGAAGAACAGCATTTATCTGAAATACAAAGCTTTTGTAACATTATAGAGCGTTCAAAGGTTTGGGGTGAGTAAGAATTTTTATTTTTATTTTTTGAAAAGAAATTAAAGAAATTAATAATTTTTTTCAGCAAGGATGCGTTAAATTGATCAAAAGTGACAGTAAAGACATTTATAATGTTACAAAAGATTATCTTTCAAATAAACGCTGTTCTTTTGAACTTTCTATTCATCAAAGAATCCTGAAAAAGAAGTATTGTACACAAATATTTTGTACAATTGTACACAATAAATGTTTCTTGAGCATCAGATCAGCATATTAGAATGATTTCTGAAGTATCATGTGACACTGAAGACTGGAGTAATGATGCTGAAAATTCAGCTTTGCTAACACAAAAATAAATGACATTTTAAAATATTTTCAAATAGAACACAGTTATTTTAAATTGTAATAATATTTCACAATATTACTGTTTCTACTGTATTTTTAATTAAATAAATGCAGCCTTGGTGAACAGATGAAACTTTTTTTTTAAAACATTAAAAATCTTACCGATTCCAAACTTTTGACTGGTAGTGTACATATATCTGCAATCCGCCCCCGTACTCCTGCAGTGTTTGCATTATTGTCCTATATGTGAGCTGTACAAAACGACAGGTGCATGTCAAAGCACTGACACTCTCACAAAGACAGCCTCAAAAAGTGTCACGGAAAGTTAAATCTCACCTGTGAGCAAATATATATTCCCTATCAGCTGATCAGCGGAATACAATACCACCGTATTATCATTCAAATGTATTACAGATGGTGCGGTCAAAGTGTGCCTGTTCATTTAGTGTGCTTCAACACACACTCTTTTTAATAAGATATTTGCTTTCTAAAAAAGCCTGGCACACCAGCATCTGTAGATTATTGTCTGTTTATTCAGCAGTAAATACTAACTGGACCAGCTCAGGTGAAACTGCTATATGAGATAATTTGTCACTTTTAGGCTTCAACAAAGGCATGTAATTAGTTCAGTCTCCTATTGCCATGGTACCATTCATGTCAGGACGTTGTATGTAGGCTACAGTATAGACCTTCAAACATACGATACCCTACAATAGCTCACTTTAGCTTCATTTAATGCTCGTCATGAACAAAGGTTTTAATATGAGACATCGTGGAGAGGTAAACACAAAGACGGCCTGGAGGCGAAGTAATTGTGTCAGATCTGTTTTCAGCCCTGTGTGTGCGTGCGTGTGTGTGTGTGTGTGAGCTGTTAACTCAGCAGTGGCCTTGTGTTTTAATGAGAGCAGGGTCTAAAGTTGTTCACCTGCTGTCTGTAATGAACCCAAGGGGAGAAGAAGCTTGGTACACACACACACACACGTTTATACTGATAAAATCACCTGCACTAAAGTCCAAAAGACTGTTATTTATGTTTTTTCCCCTCCCATTTTCGTCTGTGAAACGTCACGCCTTTGGACGTGAATCTCCAAGCTGTGAAACGGGTGACATATCTTCGATTCCTGCACCGTAGAGGTCAACTGTTAAGTTTCGTGACATCTCGATGGTGTTTGGATTTACACATAATCGTAATTAACCTCTTGCTCTTGAAGGGAAAGATTAGATTTAAATGGCGTACATTCATTTCTTGCGATTCTCTGCAGCTGTTACGGTTTGACCGTATGTGCGTTTATCTGTACGGATGTTTTGTTTCTTTCTGTGTGTCATTTTTGCGACTTTGTGTGCGTTTGTGTGTGTAAAAGATGGTAAGATGCTCTCCACCTGGAGTCTATCCAAGCATGCGCTCACACTCGCACACGCCCAAACCACAGCACCTTGGTGGGTCCGTGGCGACAATGGGCCCACTGGAGGGAAACAATCAGCAGAAGTGTATAGAGAAGAAGAGAGGGGAAATGCTCTGTGATTCGGACTCTTTTGTGACCTAGACAGCGCATGAAAGGCCGAGGGGGAGTGGTGATGTCATTATTCTCTGCCGTCAGGTGCTACACACATGCACACTCACTCTGTTTGTTTAGCGCAGTGAAAAGGATGCTCCTTAGTGCCCTTTGTGCACAGGGACCAGGAAACTCACAGATACGTACGTGCACACATACATCCCGAGCAGGGCTGGAGAGAGACGCCGTTCGGCCCCCAGAGGGCTTTTTACACGCGGCCCCTACCTAAGGGAGCGGGGCCGGCACGCGCTCGCACAAGCCACCTGCTGCTAATGAGCTACTGTTGTACACTTTGATGAAATATAATTGCATTATGGTGTGTAAATAAAGCCTGCGTGTTTTGTCACAGCATATGCTGCCCAGTGTCACAACAGGAACAACAAGCCGGAGTTGAAAAGCCCAGAGGAGCGGCAGGTCGTGCTCTGTGTCACTAGAGACGGCACAATTCCCTCATCTCTCCCTTTCGCTTTCGCTCGTTCTCTTTAAATGTGTATGCGACTTCTCACTGTTTCCCTCCCCATCCCTCGCTTTAGACTCATTTTATGTGTTTTTTTTTTTGTACAGTGTGATATTTCTATGACGTGCAAAACGGAAAGATTTTTGTGTTGTTTTTAGTGGCGCGATCAAGCTGTGAAGGAGTGCTAAATTTAGGACCTTTGACGCACGACTTGCGTGCTTTTTTCATAAGATCCATGCAGATGTATATACTGTGCTACAATGATGCGGTTATATGGTCATTTTAGTATTCAATGAGCTACAGATGTCGAAATTCAAACTGTTTCGAACTGTTATGAAGTATGGTTAGTTCATGTGATACATCTCAATTGTTTTTCTGTAATGTTACTGTTTTGCCGTCCCCTGCGCAGGCTATCCGTCTCTCATTGGAGCAAGCCCTGCCACCAGAGCCCAAAGAGGAGGGCGGAGAGCCAATCAGCAAGCTGCGCATCCGGACGCCAAGCGGCGAGTTTTTGGAAAGGCGGTTCCTGGGCAGCTGTAAACTCCAGGTCCTGTTCGACTTCGTCGCCTCAAAGGGCTACCCATCCGACGAGTTCAAATTGCTCACCACTTTTCCTCGCAGAAATGTGAGTTCACACATGCACACAAACTTTTAGATTTATATAGTTTTTATATAGTTATATAGATTTATAAATAAACTACTTGTGATTTCCATCCATTTTTTTTTTTTTTTTTTATATTTTATTTTAAGCTTTTAGCATTTTATAGAACATCCCCTCACACCCCATGCCAGCAAGTCAATAACAAATAAAGTAAATAAATAAATAAATAAACAAAACAAGTACATATTCACATAATTTTCATTCATTTTGACTCTAAAATATACCTTAACCTTAAAATAAAACTTTTTTTTAATATATTTATTTGTATTTTTATATACACACACAAACACCTTCAATTAAATGTAATAATAAATAGGATGATAAATAATAATAATATTTACTCCTCATTTATGAGCCTCTTTTTCCTTTGAGGATGTCCTCAAAAAAAAAAAAAAAGAAAAGTGCTGTTTTCCAATTTAGCTGGAGCCGTGGACATTTTTCTGCAAATTTGGGTGCAAATCAGTAGGTTAACACCTGACATCATAATGGTATCGGTCACGAGTCACGACCGTAGCCCCATTTGTGACAGCTATTATAAGCACACAAGTGCGCACTAAGTCCTGAGACTCCCGCCTCCTTCCTGTTCAATATATTTTCTGTGGGCATCTTTCCCCATGCTGGAACATGACTGATATTAGTCTAGAGCCCCACTGATGGTGAATATCTTTTAATTCCTGTCCATCTGCGGTGCACTAATAACTGTGTGTGTGTGCGTGCAAAGAGTGTGTGTGAGTGTTACAGCCCAGCAGGAAAAATAGAGTGTATAATTGGCTAGTTAATCCCAGCGTGTGGCAGAAGTTTGTTGCTCATCTTAGTCCGTGTGTGTGTGTGTTTGAGTGTGTACTGTACAAGTCCAGATAGTCACACACCTGCACATTAATTAAAAGCCATGCGTGGTTAATTAATATTTCTTTTCCTCTTGTGTATTTTATTATGTTTTTTGTTTTTTTAACATCTATCCACAAGTGCATGCATAATATACGGAATATTAATTGCGGCTCTCGGAAGCAGAAAGGTGCACTGGCTACTTCGGATACAGTCAGCAGTTCTCTGTTCTGTGTGTGTGTGTGTGTGTGTGTGTGTGTGTGTGTTTGTGTGCACATTAAAGTGCTGCGTTTGTGCACTCTACAGCAGGTAGATAACAAGCGCTGCTCTTAACGACCTGACTAATTAACAGCATGGAAACAGAAATGGGCTTTCCATTAATCAAGAGATGTGCACAGGCCTGCCCAGACAGCATGTCATCCAAACCCTTTGGGGACGATCGCTAAGGCCCCCC